>JAOUWY010000027.1:10832360-10858906 GCA_025728095.1 Prietella phreatophila
GGCGAGTTGACTGGCCAAACAAGCACAGTAATACCATGCTCAGCAAACCAGTTACTAGTAGTTTTGGCACTGTGGGCTAGAAAAAGAAATCAGCTTCTCGATAAAGCTCAGTAGCAGATGGAAGCATGAAGTCCTCAAAAATCTCCTGGTAGATGCTGCATTGACTCTCAACTTGAGAAAACACAGTGGACGAACACCAGCCATGACATGGCACCACAAATCATCATCTCCACTCTGATTTAAAGATGAAATGCAACATTAACTTTCATCTTCCCCATGATTGTGGTTGTGTGTACTGACCCAGACTGGCACCCTATCCAGGGTGACCCTGCCTTGTGCCCGATGTGCCCTGGGATAGGCTTCAGGTTCCCTGCGACCCTGAAGAAGGAGTAAGTGGTAGAAGATGGATGGATGGATGGATGTACTGACCCAGACTGAGAGATTAAAGGCTCAGGAAACCTTTGCAGGTGTTTTGAGATAATTCACTGATTAGAGATCTTCTCAGGTTGACATTTCTGTACTATAAATTCTTTATTCGAATATTTTGAGATACTGGATGTTTGATTTCCATTAGCTGTAATCATCAAGATTAAAACAACAACAACAAAAAATGCTTGAAATATTTCATTTTATGTGTAATGAATGTAGAATATATGAAAGTTCCACTTTTTGAATTAAATTACATGAAAAAAGGAACTTTTCCACAATATACAATTTTTTAGGTGCACATTTGTAGTCTTTTTAGGTCTAATTTGTAGCCCTAGACTCAAATAACTAATTACTACATCTTGCCTTGTCCAAAACACTTGCTAAATGTAGTTAACGTTAACCCACTCTCTGTATTACATCATGGGGAATAGCTGTAATGCTAGGTTATTGTCAACTCTCACAAAGGTAATGGGAATGTCTAACATTACTGCGAGCTCTATGTTAAAGGAATGTTATTAACTCAGGTGAGAGTCTGTTAGCATCACTCATCCCTCTACTGTGATCGGTGACAGCATCCAGATAGCTAACCCTAACTCATAACCTCAGATGAGATACAGACCCAGAGAATTATATAATAACCTCAGTCCATATTTCACAGCCAATATAAACACATGTGCTGAGGAAGAAGTACATTATATTCACTTTTGAAGCCATCACGATAGGTAAAGTTAATTATCACTTTCTGCGTTACTGTTTTCTAATGAATACATTTTCGGGAGTTCCCTGCAAAAATATCACAAACTTGGCCAGGCATTTTCAGCAGCAATAACACTAAATAATGATGAACGCTAACTTATTTTGTTTCCTCGTCTCAGGACTACAACTCCGCTGTCACAATCAAGAGGTCAAAACAACGAACATTCACTTTGAGGTGAGTTCAGAGTTGGATGATGATGTCGGCAGCGCAGTCAGCAACGAGACTTCACAATGATTTAACACATATTGTGTTGGTCACTTGTGTGAAATGTTTTTGTTTTTTTATACACATCTATTGGATAATTTAACACAACATGTATTGAAATAGTAATAACATAAAAAGTGTGTATTATATGAACATATCCTTTCTGAGAGTGTATTGCAGACACTCCACATAAGCTGATCAATAAACACATAACTGTTGATATGGTTACGTTTTTAGACAGACTGCCAAGTGTCAGCACATTGTAGCAGTCAAAGATCAAGCTGTAAATGCTGTTTTCTGACACTGTAAATTCTTCAGGAGGGAGGGCTTCTTGGCGTCTCAGTAACATGGCAAGCTGCATTCTTTTCATCTGTATTATAAAAGGAATAAAACAATTTGAGGCATGCTGGGCTCCACCCTTAACATAGATTATAACAAAAATAATTTGTACAGATTTACACACACACACACACACACACACACACACACACACACAAGGGAGTACTAGTACTAGGGAGAACTAAGGAGTATCCACATTCTTTTCTAACACTACAGTATATGGTGTTATGTTATCATGAAGCTATTTTTTTTAAAACACTAATAGATTGGTGATTATCAAACTAATACTACCTCAGTTGGAATGCAGCAAGCACCACTGCTATAGGTCCATTTCTAATTTATTATCACCCTCAGCTACCAAAGCCTGATCCACATAATCAGAGTTGGATACTGGAGTACTGTAAAAGCATAGCCTGAATCAGGAGCCTCTTCAAACTGTACTGACTAATAACCGCCAAAGCTTGAGCCTGGATCCACATAAATCACAAAAGGAGCTGTGAAAATGTTCCCAATGGAAACCCAAATTGGATCAGGTCTGCATGTATTTCCCTTCGCAAATTCCCATTCCACAGCTGTTAGCAACAGCAAAGCAGAGAGCATAAGGAGTTCAGTACAGAGTGCACCATAGATGCGGCACACATTCATGGGAGAACAGACTTACATCGCCAGAGATTAAAGTGGATTCTTAGCACTCATGTATGATGTTAATATTAGTCCCTCTGACTACTGTACACAATATTTTACTCTGTATGATTATTAGTTACTAACTGAACTATAAAATCACTGAACTAAAACTATTATCTCTCCACAATATCCCTGAGTCTCCTGATGCCTTGAAGGATAAGTGCAAACCTTCCAGAGAAGAGTAAACAAAAATGATACTAAATACTGATGAAAAAGGTAATACTTACTGCGAATATGGTCTTCACAATCCTTTATAATGCCTATGTACAGTTTGAAAAACAAAAGATGTGTATTGTGAGGTGGAGGGAACTATTGTTATCTAGTGTTATCTAGTGTTATACATGTACAGTATCTCTCAAAAGTGAGTACACCCCTCACATTTTTGTAAATATTTGATTGTATCTTTTCATGTGACAAAACTGATGAAATGACACTTTGCTACAATGTAAAGTAGTGAGTGTACAGCTTGTATAACAGTGTAAATTTGTCCCATCAAAATAACTCAACACACAGCCATTAATGTCTAAACCACTCGCAACAAAAGTCAGTACATCCCTATGTGAAAATGTACTAAGTGTTAATATTTTGTGTGGCCACCATTATTTTCCATCACTGCCATAACCCTCTTGGGCATGGAGTTCACCCGAGCTTCACAGGTAGCCACTGGAGTCCTCTTCCAGTCCTTCATGATGACATCACGGAGCTATAATGTGAGGGGTGTGAGATACTGTAACTATATATGTAACTAACTATGTGCTCTGTAACTATATAACTATAAGATTATATATCTATAACTATAACATATTTTCTACACTGAATGTCATGAGGTCTTCAACCAAAACCTTACAATGCATAAAAGGGACCCTGAGTGATAAAAACAACAACAATGTGATATACACTTCATGTATTTACTATATGTATGAATGCATTTATAAAATTTATGTGTTTTACAGCACCCAATGCCCCTGTGTGAAAAAGTGAATTCGACTTATTCTAGGTCATTACAAAATTGTCATTTTCATATTTTCACCTATTCTGATGTAGGCTTGCATATGTGTTTTGGCTCATTGTTTTGCTGCAAGACCCACCGTGTTTCAGCTCCAGTTCACAGACAGATGGCCTCCCTTTCTCCTGTAGAATTCTCCAATGCAGAGCAAAACTCATGGCCCCTTCTATGATGGCAATGTGTCCAAGTCCTGATGCAGCAAATCATCCCCAAACTATCACACTACCACAACAATGCTTGACTGTTGGTATGAGGTTGGTATGAAATAAAGTGTTTGGTTTTTGCAGACATAAAGGGGTCCATGTCATTAATCTGCCCATAGAACATTGTTCCAAAATTCCTGAGGATCACCCAGTTGCTTCCTGGCAAATCTGTGCCTTTCTGATAATAGTCATGCTCAATGACTTTAGCAGAGACAAGAGATGACTATTCCAAACTTTCTCCATTTAGACAATATGGCTCTGATTGTGGTTTGGTGGAGCCCCAGACACTATTATTTTTGGTTTGTTTTTGTTATCTTTTCCAGACTGGTAGGCTTCAACAACATATTATTGCAGACGTCTTAAGGAATTAATTGTCTTTCTGGCATGATGTGCCTGACTTTACAACCTGCATTCTGTCAAGTTAACTCTGACTGTAAGGGATAGTGTTAGATTTATATTGGGCAGGGCTGGACTGATTGTTAACAAAAGCACTCAAACAGCTAATTCTAATTTACCCTTTAATTTGGTTGTTTTATTTGGGGGACTGCAAAATTGACACCATACACACCAAAGAAATGAAAGAAGCAGCAAACAATTTTGTCAGTTTTCCTGCCAGACTCGCTCACTGTCTACTAATACAATCCACAATAAAGTCTGACCAAATATACAATGAGAAAAATTTACAAATTCAGACAGGAGAATCCAATATCATGGTAAATATAATATTTATACTAAGGTCCATACTGCAATTTATACTGTATTTATACTAAGGTCCATACTACATGATCTGTTATTTGCTGATGACTGTGCATTGCTAGCTCATTCTCAAGATGTAGCACAGTAGCTTCTTGACTGCTTTTGAAAATGGCAATCATGTTACAGCTTGAAAACCTGCAATCCTACACCACTCCAATCATAAAGGCTGGTGACAGTTCAAGCTGTCAATAAGTTTTGTTACCTCAGTAGTGTTCTGTCGTCTATTGCAAACATTGATGATGACATCAGCGCTCGGCTGGCCAAGGTCAGTGTTGCCTTTGGCAGTCTCTCCAAGCGGCTATGGAATGACCATGGCATACGATTAGCTACAAAGATTACAGTCTATAGAGTAGATGTCTTGACCACTTTGCTCTATGGTTGAAAGACATGGACACTGTATCAACAGCACATTGTCAAACTAGACCAGTTCCATCTATGATGCCTAAGGAAGATTGCACATATTAAATGGCAAGATAAGACTCCAAACACCACTGTCCTTGTATGTTGTGACATCCAAGGAATTGAGACATTCATGATCACAGCACAACTATGCTGGATCGATCATGTGATTCGAATGGACGACTGCAAGATCCCAAAACAGATATTCTACAGTCAACTTATTGATGGCACTCGTTCTTTTGGAGGGCAGTACAAGTGCTATAAATACACCCTCAAAGTTAATCTGAACACAACTGGAAATTTGAGTTGTTGTCAGAAGTATCTGGCAATCAGAGTGCAAACAAACAGTCAAACAATTTGAATCTGATCAAATATAGCGTCTGGAAGAGAAGGGGCAAGAGCGCAACCAACATACTTCATGTTCAAATGAACAATTCAAGTGCGAAATCTGTGGTCAGGCCAGTGGTTCAAGTATCGGCCTACTCTCTCCGAGGAGGACTTACTGTCAGTAATGGAGGGATTCATTGAATTGATGACTCAGTACATTTACACTCACCATCCACTTAATTAAGAACATCTGTACACCTGCATGTTCATGAAGTTATCTAATAAACCAATCATTTGTCAGCAGCACAATGCAAAAAAATCAAAATGCAGAAAATAAACCCTGCAGACCCTCCTCTCACAGGATGTTTTTTGGTTATTGTGCCATTCTGTGTAAACCGTTGTGTGTGAAAATCCCAGGCGATCAGTAGTTTCTAAAATATTAGTGCCAGCCTGTCTGACACCAACAACCATGCCACGGTTCAATTCAAAGAGATCACATTTCCCCCCAAATCTAATGTTTGATGTGAGCATTAACTTAAGCTATCGACCTGCATCTGCATGATTTTATGCATTGTGCTGCTGCTACATGATTGGCTGATTGGATAACAGCATTATGAGCAGGTTTTTCTTAAAGTGACTGGTGAATGCTAATCTACAAGTACAGAAATCTGAGTATATACAAGGACAGTACAAACAAAAACAATGTTAAAAGACAGTGATATTACTTTACTCTACCTTTCTACCACTGAAGATTGGAAGAATAAATGGGATTTTTTTTTTATTGAGCACTTTACAATAATAAGATTATAAATAACTTGAAAAGGTCAGAGGCATACCAATACTTTTAGAGCAGTAAATGTGCAAGTTTTAATGGGGCTGTAGGAAATTACATTTAATTAAAAGCAGATATTGAGCCACAGCCTGAAATCTCTAAACCACCAAGCTTAAGCCTTTATAAGAGAACCTGGACACTCCAGAGAGTGGGGGGGGTCTTTTATTTATGTATTTCTTTCTTCTTCTTTTTTTTTTTTTACACCTTTAAAATATATAAATTAAATATTAAGTTAAATTTAATGTAGTTTGGGATTCAATCCAAGACTCTATAGCTTCATTTATTGTTATTCATCTAGCCCAGCAGAGGTTTTTCTTCTTTTTTTTGCTGTAAAACTCACCCAAACATATGGCTCACTTAAAACATTAACACTGTGGTTTCTTTTGTGGTTCATGATATCAACATTCCTGTTTAAATCACAAGTTTAGTTTAACTCAAATGTAATGGTGTAATGGCTGACACAAACTACACACATCATGCTAGAAATCCCCAGAGACATTTTATGGAAAACTAAACAGCAATTAAACAAACTCTAAATCACAAATTATCTACAGTAAATACAACCGCTAAAAACAAACAAACAAACAAACAAACAAACAAAAAAACTATTACACATTTCCCAAAGTGAAGTTCTGCACATACAGTATCTAATAATAGAGATGCCATGTGAAAAATATTGTAGACAAAATCATGAGATGGAAAAGGATCAAGATGGAGAATGTCTTTCTATTGGTTTATTGTATAGCTAAAGTCTGATTTATTTGTGCAAACACTGTCAAACAGCTGTAAGTGCAAATGGACATTCATCTCCATGTCCAGAAAATGTATAAATAATAATTGCACCATTCACATTTAGAAAGGGAGACATGAAACATTGAATGCTAAGTGAAGGCAGCTGTGTGCAATCCAAAATGAGTTTCTGCTTTAGGGTGAAATGTTGGGCCAACAGCAGGTTACCATTGACACAGCAGGAGTGGAAGCAAGGACATTGCTAATTTAAGTCTCTCCATATGTCCTGTTCCCCCAGTACTCATGTTGATAATTATAAATGTTATGACATGACTACTCTCAGACTCTGACATAAAATCTCTCAGTTTTATGAACTTTTGTCAAAAAACATTGCTTAGATGATAAATGACAAAACCAGGAACGTCTGAGGAAAATAAATGAATATCTATTTTCCTGCACAAGTGTTCAAATCAATAATCAGATCTACATGCACGCTCTCATTTTCTACAGTACTGTGCAAGAGTTTTAGGTAACCTATTTTATTTAGTGCAAACTTTGTTATAGATTTTATATTTTCCGACTGCTACATTATCAGTACAAAACATTTTATATTTCCAAACATTAGTTTTCTAGCACAACATGAAATGTTACATAAAAGAAAACAGTATATTATGTAAAAGACACTTTTCAGACAAAACACACAATGAAGTTTTGCTGCAAAAATAAGAAGCAAGTGCGAGTCAAAGTCTCCAGAAGACTGTGTCTGTTTCTGCAAGATGCTCCATAAAACTTACAGCTCTTTGCTTGACAGCATTTCTTTACATGTGCCTAAAACTTTTGCACAGTACTGTACATCAGTACATGCATCTATAGATGTCCTTGGTGGAATCTAAATGAGTCAGCTACCGTACATGCATCTCTGCTATGAGAAAAGAGGAAAGATGAACCACAGCATCGTCAGGAAGTCAGGAGGCACGTAAAGATTCTCTCTCTCACACACACACACATACACACACACACACACACACAACATACTCAAGAGAGGAGCATGCACTTTAGCCCATGGAAAACAATGCAGCCTCTTCTGCAGGCAGGCACTCATTAGTTACTCTGTAAGCTTTAATGGCTGAGAATCTCTGAGAATCAAATGCAAATAATGTAAGTAATACTCCTGGGGTTTCCAAGTTTCCTCGTTTGGGCTCATGGAGGGCGGGGGGGACGACAGGGTCATGAGTACAAATGAGACAAAAAGAGGTACAGGTGGGAGAGAGAGAGAGACACATATGCACAAACACATCAGCTAGTCTCACTCAAAAAAAAAAGAACAAGTGTTAATACCTTGAACAATTTATCTAGTGTTTCCAATTTGTACGATTACTATAATATAAGATTATTTCAAGCTTGAAATAGTCTTGATTTGTTGGCAGATAAATTTGCAAGGTTGTTTTTTAAAAAATCATTTATTTATAGAAAGAAGCAAAATGATCTGCCAATAGAATAAGAACTTGAAATTAGTAAGAAATTTCTAGAAATTGGTTTAATAATCGCATATCTGTTTTATTGTAATCTATAATATAATATGAACTAAAATAATAACTGTTAGATAAGTTTGACCATATTCCTTCCATTTTCACTTACTAAAATGACATTTTTGACTAAATGAGATTTAAGTCATGTCCTCTGATAATGTTCCTTCTTTATTGTAATGGTTGCCAAAACTTGTAAAAGCGCCTGTTAAAGTTTTCTATTCTCTTTGATGTACATATTTATATGTATTTAATTTCATTACAATATACTTAATTTAATAACCTACATGTCTTAAGATATTACTTAATGGGATCATCTCAGTTGCAAAATATGCCAATAATTCTTTGTGATATATCTGTAAACTCTTTCAGATTCATACAATGTCTTCTTCAGATTATATCTGGAGACTGAGAGAATCATGGCAAAACTTGATTTAGTCTTATGTTGTGGATAATTGTCTTATTGGAGTATCGCTAGTAACTGCTTTATCATGGTCAGGTTCATGGTGACTCTGGAGACTACAGCATAAACACTAGGTGTGAGGCAGGAATACACCCTGGATGGCCAGTCCATTGCAGAGCAACATGCATACACAAATTCACATACTCATTCAAAACCTAAGAAACAATTTATAGTTGCCAATTCACCTGCAAACCCAGAGCAAAGCCAGGCAGACATGGGGTGAAAAGGCAAACCTCTGCACAGATAGAAACATGAACTCAGGAACCAAGGACTCTGAAACTGTGAGGTAGTAATGCTACCCACTACACCACTGTACTGCCATTTCATTTTTCATTTCTTGGAATTATTTTTATTTGTGGATAAATTATAGAGGTACTTCACCCATAACCCATGGCAGAAGGAAATGGTTTCAATTTTAGTACCTGTATATTAAAACATATTAATTGCATATCAAACAGCATTCAGTAACTGAAATATTTATGAAATAAGCTCGATTTACTCTAAATTCTAATTCTTAAACACAGTTGAAGAATTATACCTGCTTCTGTCAATGATCATTAGTCCATTATCACATAACAGGTTTAAAGTTGAAATGCAAAAACGTTGGCATGGGTGCATGAAGCGGAAACAAAACAACACGGACAGAATGACAGAATATGAATAAAGCACTAAGATGAATAAAGCATTAAGACTAACTAAGATTTTTTAACACTATGTGTGTTAGCCTATTAAGCCAAACCCTCTGGGTTTTCTAAAGATAAAACTGCTTTCAACTCCGGGTCAAGTCGAGGTCAGACCATTGAGAGTTTTCAGGGCAGAAGACCACGAAAATCTGGTAATGTAAGGATATTTGAGCACTATAAATAGCTTCATTATTAATTGGAAATTTATTGCACATTAAATGAAACATTATAATAATTAGGAAAATCTAATTATAACATCTTATTTGAAATCCTATTTTGACTGTTCATGGTTGGCTCCAGGTTTGATAAGATCAGGGCAAAGTAGAGACATGCACACTCCCAAAATCCAAATACTCTAGTACAATATCAAAACTGCTTTATCCTGGACATGCAAGTCCACACTTGGACTACTTGACCATTAGGAACACACCTATACATGCCATACATGAAATACAAATGTGATCTAATTAACTTTTTTAAATGCTTGGAAGAATAGATGTATCTATTATTATGATGTATCTATTATTAAGATGTATCTATTGTTAATAAAAAATATAACCCAAACAATACCACAATTCAGCTCCAGAAGACAAATTTCACCACAACTTGTCTATAGCACAATCAACAGAAATTTTTCAGAAGAAATATTCTAAATAATTCTGTGTCTTAGAAAGCAACTGGCAGCTACATGGCGCTACATTGAGGAAGGCAAATAAAAAATAAATGCTGGATTCAGACCAGATTGAAGCTCTTGTTTAAGCACTTCCCCTTCAGGTGTCAGCGGACATTTTCATCCTGGTGTGTTATACCTATATAAAGATAACGCAATGGGCACAATGCTGAGAATGCAGCCCGTTTCACAGGATTAATGTGTTAGTGTTATAAGCAACCCCCCTCCTCCCACCCCCAGAAAAAAAAAAACCCACAACAAAAAATGGGCTCATTAACATATACAACCAAACAGACTAAAATAATTCTAGAAACCACCCACTGTGGATATGACAGACATTACATAATTTTTTCCCCCCATGCCCTATTTAAACAGTGGTTGTAGAAAAAGAAGATATTTAGAAACAAGCAAGTTGAAGATAGAATATAGAAACTTATTTTGTATGTAAGGGATTGACGCTCAGATATCATGCCCAAGGACATAAAGTAAGTTATATATTTACTGGACACTTTTGTCAAGATTTTTTAGATAAAAATCATGCTTACATGTTGTCAAATAAGGTTCTGTATATGACATCTCAAAGTTAGTAAATGGAGAACAAAAGTATTTTTTTAAAATTTACCTGTCCAACATATCTCACCCTTATCTGCAAGGTTCAACTTAAAGTTTTCTTTTTTAGGCTTTTACACTTTCACAATGCAGGTACAGACGCAAGTGCAGGTGTTCAATGGTTTATTTAAAGGTAGCAAACAAAACAGAGATCCAAGGCAGAGTCAAGATTCAGGAAAGAGTCAAGAGTCAATGAACAAACAATGTTAAATAGGGCAGGCAAGTTCAATAGCAAACAAGAATTCCAGAAACTACTATAAATCAAAACCCCAGAAAGACAATCAATGACTCAAAAACTTGGTATCAACTACTAGAACAGCTACTTCACAGTAAGTGCATGTAGTGAGAGTCCTTAAATACTGTGATTGTAGCAGTGATGATAATTGAGTCCAGGTGTGTGTGATCAATTATCAGGTGAGTGTGAACGTGAGAGAATGTGGTGGCTGGGTGTTGTAGTCCTCAGTGGCCAAGTTTGTAGGCTGAGCTATTCTGGGAATTGTAGTTTGATGCTATTCATTGTTGGACATGACATACAATGCCTAATGTTACTTAATTACTTCAGACTGTCTCTGACTGCCCCCTGTACCCATGACCTTTTATAATGATGATTTTAATGATGATTGCTAGCTATTACACTGAACCCACTGAAGGGTCAACAGCAGCTAATGAGTATACATATTATTCATTAATGATGATTTCACACCTGCTCAACTCTTTCATTTAAAGGAGCTAAACATAACAGCCACCATAGAAACTCTTTCCAAACCTACAAAGTAATTTGACTCTTCAGCTCATGTGAGTGTACACTGTTTAAAAATGTAACGCCAATATATAATCATTTTAATATATTTAAATACTGTATATCTGTCTGTTTGTTTGTTTCTAATCATAAGCACAATCATCTCCTTAGCTTTGGTTACAGCTAAGATGGTTAAAATTTAGAGACCCTCTAAGAGAATGATCTAATCACAATTGATTTTTCCCCTTGATGTCTTCACAAACACAGCTGAATACAAATAGTTGTGTTTCTAGTAGTTGTGCTGCCCCTACTCCTTCTTCCTATGGGACGCCCCATGTTTTTAATGCTGCAGACCATAACACAGTGTCTGGGGGAAGCTGTGATAATCATGGCTGGAAATAGAAGCTGCCGATCAATGTCTGCTCTCACATTCCAGCTATTCCCTGGTGTCAGGATTGTTCTCACCCTCAGGGTGATATTCTGTGCCACCCCTACTGGTCTGATGAAGTAAGTTAATGACATGATATGATTAGAGCATTGAAGTGGAATCAGCCAATCACGTTTGGATTTCTTGAATGCCAAAACACATTACTGAGTATGGACAATTTCTTCATTCATTCATCTTCACTAAGCTGTTTATACTGATCAGGTGGATCCCGAGCCAATCCTGGTAACACTGGGAACAAGGTGAGAGAATTCACCCCAGATGGGAAGCCAGTCCATTGCAGGACACAATGCACACACACACACACACACACTCAGACCTACAGGTGATCTAACATAGTCAATCCACCAAGCTGTATTGTTTTGGACAGTGGAAGGAAACTGGAGGACCAGGATGAAAAGCAAGTGAACAGAGAGAGAGAGAGAGAGAATTTGTGAAACACCACACAGACAATAACACAAGCTAAGTTTTGAACCACGGACCTTGGATCTGTGAGATGGCAATGCTACCCACTGCACAACAGTGCCACCAATTTTTATATACAGCCGTTTGTTGTATTTGTGATAAAGGTTTCAGCAATGTGCTAAGTCAAAAAAACTAGGCAGAAAGAGTCTAGCTGGATTTGATTTGGAAAAAATGCAAACAGCTGACTCTCAGAAAAGCTTCGGGTTAAAGTAAAAGAGTTCTGAAGCCCATGAACACAAGCATTACATTACACTTGTTTACTTTTTCTCATACAATCTGAAGGCATTTATGGATTTCCTTTTTTAAAACAAATTATCTAAACAAATAATAATAAAGACTGTGATGCAGTTTCTGCATCTTGCTAAGCACTATTTTTTTTAATGAATTAATACTAATAAAGAGATGAAAGGAAACCATGAAGTCATGATCTGTCATTGATCCTGGTGTCAGCTCTGATGCACAAGGGTTTGTGTTTGCAGCTATATCTTGTCCTGGATTATCAGCCATCTGTGGGCAGAAAGAACATACTGACCAAAAACATCGGGGAAAAAAGGATATAAGCTAGATCTATTAATGATCCTTAACCTTTTCTGACCCACTCTAAACATAAACAAGCCAGCTAGAAAAATAACCCTTTAAAATCTATAACCCACAGTTCCAAACATCTCAAATTTGACCATGAAGATGATCATAATTATGAACAATAAATCTCAGTTAATCCAAGTGTTAATTTAAAGGTGTTAGGTACATTTACATTTACATTTATTCACTTGGCAGATGCTTTTATCCAAAGTGACTTACAAATAAGCAAAGCGATATATCAAGCAGAACAAATAAAAATTTCACTCATAGATAGATCTTTTGGCACATATTTTAATCACTAAACCAGTGTGTTATTGGATATAGAAGAGAGATAGAAAGCAATTTAATATCCCCAGCCTGTTAGCTTACTTCAGGCATAGAAGTATTAAAGAGAAATAGATATCAATAAAACATATAGTCATGCTAGAACTTATGGATTTTTTTAAAGAACTTGAATGAGTGAGGCAGATTAAAGGTGAATTATTTAGATAAAACCGCCCTAACATTTCATTTGAATTTAGTCAAATTCTTACAAATGTGCATATATGTCCACGTTAACTATGGATCATATTTGAACGCACAGCAGAAACATGATTTGTATTAAGAACCCATTTCTGGTCCTTGGGATAAACAGTTAACAATTGTCAAATTTGCTTTCAGTTTCACTCCATGAATGAATGTTGGCCACATCTTTGTCTGAACAGCTGCTACACCTCTATTTACTAATTCAGTCCTGTGTTTGTATAAATACTTGCACTCACTCTATGAACATTTGCATCATATTTTAAGAAGTAGCAACCAGCAAAGAGAACTGTGGTTTCTGTATCAAAACCGCTTAACACTGAATTGTATTTCTGCACCACTTTGAGGGGTTTCCACCTGTTACACCTCATAATTATCTCTCCTCACTTTAATCCAGAATAAATTTCCGTTTAAATCACAGAGCCCATAGATCTTGGCTTGGGGTTATAACACACTCACCCGTAACTCAGTGCTGCTATATTGGTTTATCAGAATGATGTTTGATTGTGAAATTTCCAAACACGAGAGGATACCAAATCCATTTTACATGTCACATAACTTGAACTTTCAAAGCACAGGGTTAATCACCATTCTGTCTCGATTAAAGGCCCTACTAGTTTAAGTTGGATACCCAGTGGACCTTGCTGCGCCGTGAGGCAGAAAGAGAACATGAATTGAAATCCTGATGCTTGCCAAATGCTCATGCTACATTGTGAATAATAAGCCTTAACTTTGATGTGGAGTGAAACTTGAAGCTTTATAAAGGGCTCTGCATAGTAGTTTGAGTAGCTCCAAGATAAATCTGATCATAGAGCCAGTTACAAGATAACCTTGATCCTAGACTCACATTACACAAGCTCCCACTCTCCCGTCCTGTTCAGGTAAAGACTACCTGCCCACACACACATACTGTATTTAGACACACAACCACAAACACTTGTTAAGGAAAGACACAGGGGACAGGTGCACTGTTGTGGGTCCTGGAAAGTGTGAATCACTCCTTGTTAAGCCTGGATAGTCTAATTAGGGGAATAGATTGTGCAGACATTGTCATAAAGTAACTTGGTGTAAAGTATTTAAACCCAAATAATGTTATAACTAAATCTTATCACTTAGTTAATGTGCAGGTAATTTATGGTGCAGTTCAGCTTCTTGTTATGTTATCGCCAATAAAATTTTTCATCATGCTTAACAGCACAGAGAGAATTCAACTACAACAAGGGGTATTAGGCTGGCTTAATTTATTTCTTATTTCTTATTTATATCTTATGACATACTACACTTTGTCCACAATAAGCAGCACCACATGCAGATTACTGGGCTTTTAAAAGGGACGTTGTTTACCAGATATGGTGATTTGGCGCATTTCTTTACAAAGTAGGATATTTATAATCGAAAGAATTAATTTGATGATCATTTGATTTTGGAGATTTGACATTTTAAGCATTTCCATTCACCTGAAACATCCCATCAGTCTACTGCAGTATGAAACTGTGAAATTCTGATATGTAAGCCATCAGGGACTTGCTGTTTATGGAAAAACTAGATACTATTCAGACAACAAAGGAAAACAAAGGAACAACAAAATCTTATTACACATACATTATGGAAATAATTGTGCCTCCTAATTAAATAATTGTACCTTCTATTTAAGTCAATCATGAAATACTGATTCTTTACCTAAAATATCCAACTAGTCAAGAAATCCCCTTCCTGTTTTCAAGATGAATTTTGCCCAGCAAAATAAACCAAGCTAAGATTCCTCCACACAGCTCTAGACGGTGCGTTATCTCTGTCCTGTGTTGTAGCAGTATTGCTTAACAACTCCCATATGGTATTTGGCGCTTATCGCAATGGGCAATCTAACCTGGCGGAGATTGCACTCCACTCCACTGTTGCTGGTGCCCAGGCAGGTAAGCTGAACCCCAAGCCTTGAGTTACGCTGCACTCTCAGGCTTGCTTTCCAGGTCAGTGCTTTGCTCTGTCTGACTCCTAAAGAGCACAAGAGGAGCCCTGTTTGCAGTGGTGGCCGCATCACAGCCCCCCTGTAGTCCAGACCCAGTGCTGGAGCTCCCACTGCTCCTCAATGTTTGTGTGACACACAGCACTCAGGCCAGTTTGAACACAAGCACTTTAAAAGTGAATAGGGAAAGTTGAATGAGTGCAAGCATTGCAACTAAAAGAGGGTGAATGGTGGGTGTGAGAAGAGTAAAATTGAATTATTCATGAGAAACAAAGTTAATACACATACACAGTGTAAGCAGTGGTTAAGGTTATGACTTCAAATCTTAGCCACTGTTGGGTCCTTAAGAATGCACCGTTCACCAAAGTAGCACATGCAGTGCTAGCAAATGTTACAATAGCAGCAGGTGATCAGACAGAAGTAGGCCAGTAGTAAAGCAGATGGAAGATGAAGCAGATCGAGCTGTTGGGTCTCAGCTGAGAAATGTTGCAGCTGGTCAGTCCCTACCGATGTTAAAGCCAAATGTACGCACTTTGGTTCAAAGCTTCAGACACATGACACATGACTGACCCCATTATGGACTACCTGACCTCATCTGGAATTCAGTGAATGAGTTGAATGTATGTACTGGATAGTAGCATTGGACTAGATCACCTACATTGGACAAGGCCAAGCAAACATATAAATGTGAAATGGTGCAGTTTGGATTTTAAATGAGATAAAACAAAGGGGACAGTGTTAGTCATGAAGAATAGAGCTAAATTGACCTCTTTTCAAATGCTTCATGTGCTTAAAATATACAGCGTGATATGAATGTTTCTTGAAATGAAGTTATGCACTGCTTTGTAGTTGTTTTGTTTTGTTTTTCTCCTCTTCATCTAGAATAATCATCCTTTGATGTATTTATGCTGATGAAAGTGCATGTGAGACATAAATGTAAATACTGTAGCATGATGAATAGGATAATTTAGGAACCACCACTTTGAAAGTGAGTACAGGGTGAGAAGTTGTGGTTAGAGGCCCGACACACCATTGTATGTTTTAACTAAGTGGAGCATATGAATACTGTGTAAACATGGACGTGACATTTTTAATACAAATAAACACAGGTCAGCCAACTATTATTTCACTCTAGCTATCACAGACCAATTTGCAATGTAAACAATAGCTACACAAGGGTGTGACATGTTTATTTGTCAGTTATATGCATTTGTGTGTGTGTGTGTGTGTGTGTGTGTGTGTGTGTGTGTGTGTGTGTGAGAGAGAGAGAGAGAAAGAAAGAGAGAGAGAGTGAGAGTGAGTGTTTATGTGAGTTACGAGGCGAAGATAAAAGTGAAAAGCTGTTCAGTGACCCGTGTAAACGGGTAGAAACCTGATCTGGCCAGGAAAGACAGCAGGCTTCCAACTCCTTCTCTCTTTTTTCTGCTGGTCCTTTCTTTCTTTGCCTCTGATGCCTGATGCCACCTTTCCCTGCAGCCACAGTACACTGAGACAAGGGGACAGGATCATTGCCTAGTCAGACCCTGAGGCCCAGTTGCCCAGGTGGGAGACTCCTTCCACATCAATCATGAGGAAACAGGTGGGAGGGAGTACATTGTGATGGATTTGGAACACACAAGTGTCTTTAGGAAAACTGAACTGAGCCTCAACACTGCACTAAACAAAAGGGTCATTGCTAAAGCAGGTGAAACCAGTAAATGCACTATGTAGGTAAATGTCAGTGCCATAATGTCATCAAAAATACAAACAAAAGCACAACACAATCTTCAATAGACATTTTGCTTAAATTTATCAGTAATTATTTGCTGGCATAAGATTACTTTTTTTTTTATAAGTGCACATAATCAGCCTACAATGAACTCTGTTACTAACCACAGCTAAAAGTCCCAAAGACAAAAGATCACAACACCATAATAATGCAATGTCTGGATGACATAATATATGAGGACTATTAACACATTTCTTTATGATTTTGAATGCTGCTGAGCACATTTCAAACCAAAGCAGTTTTCTGGTATTCTCTTTAAGGAGATAAGGGTGCACCCCACTTAAACAAAAATGTGGGGTTCGATTAAGCCGCTGGAATTTGTACTCATCAAATTCTGCCCCAGAAATGGTGGGTGCCCCATCATACCCCAGCAAGGCTGGATGTATAGCTCAAGGATCAGAGATTTCCCTATAATAATGTGATTAGGTTTTGCAACACATTGTAGAGCAGGTTCACTCCACCCACTACCAGGAGTTCCAGTAAGGTCTGAAATTCTATAGCAGACCGAGTGCCCTGTCATGAAAGTGTGACCCTAAATACTTGCCACCGGGGGGTGGGGGTGGGGGTGATTAAATACTGCTTTGAAGTAGGTGAGAAACTGTTTCAGAGGTCAATATCTCTCTACTTTCAGACCATATGGGTGTAGCTTAATCCCTTGCTCTTCCTGTCAAGAACAAGACCACGAAGTAAATTTTTCCAGTCTCTGTACAAAACATATCTGAGTGAGGTTGTACATGCAAGGACTGGATTAAGAAGCTGTGACACTGGTTAGGAGATCCACTGTATCATTTGGGAGGAGCATCTAAATGTAAAGAGTGAAGGGGAAGAAGTACCATGCTGGATCCATGTAGCTAGCAAATTCTTATGTAACAAACTGAACAGAATCCGAGTACAAAAACAAACACAAAAGTGGGGGTCAATAACCAGGCAAGAAGGTAAAGAAAACAAAGTGGAATCAAATAAAACTATACTTTAAAATATCAATTTGGTTAAGCAAGCTGGGCATTGCTCACACAGGAAGACATCTCAGCAATAGCTGATAAAACCTGTTTGCTTACTTTAAGTGTAACATTACAAGCATTCTGAATTCGCTTTACTACCACTGCTCGTCTATTTTCCAGTGTTTTCTCAATTACCTCTTTAGCAAAGCAATACATCACAATCAACAGTAGTACAGCTTGAATCCCCTTGTTGTTGCAGTTTCATCAGATTTCAGAAAATAGACTGTCCATTTTTAAAACACAAACGTTTATCCAAAGATAAAAAAAAAAAAAAAAATAATAATTCCCTGACTGGGAATCAAACCTGAGCCGAGATGGTGAAAGCCTTTGTGTCAATGATCAGTTTGTTTGAAGCATAATTTGAGGCTTCATATCCTCACCAATGACTTGTAGCATCCCATCATATGTCATCAGACTAATTTGATTAATCTTCACAGTAATTTTGACCTCAATGGAAATGCAGAAAATAAAGGTCTGGAGGAACCAAAGACTTCATTGAAAAAAGTACCTGGGACTAATTGTTCCAGCTAATTTTGTTGGAAACATAGCTAAAGAGGTGTTGGGTGCCAAAAAACAGGAATAGGTTACAATTATTAGTTTCAAGCATGGCAGACTTAAATTATTCTTAACTCTATTCGACCTGTTAGTACCACCTGGAGAGGCCAGTGGTGAGGACAATAGGCATTCTATTATCTGTAATGACAGCGTTCAGAAAATAATCCCTTGCAGTGGCATATGTTGAATAAAGGTGCTCCATGGTAATACAGTGCTTTGGCATGAGTCCCCCCCCCCCCCAATAAATTCCAGTGAGTCCTGAACCAGACCTAGTACCAATCCGATCAGACTGTTCAGGTTCCTCTGAGCTCAAACGTACACTGAGTATAACAATGGATGTTTGGCTGTTTAGCATTGAATAACCTGAACATTTCTCCTACAGTATTTCCAGGTTATTTATATAAGTCAGTCTGCTGTTCAGTTTTTGTTATTGAGTTATACTTGATATCATGTGTAAAGAGAGCACAGAAAGAAATTCTCAAAGATGCTAAAGCATTGTTGACAACCATTAGTGATATACTCCAAGAGCCACATGTGTCCTCTTCAATCCTATTTATTAGACTAGTCCATATCTAGAACACCAGCAAATCGGTCATATCTGCCACAGACAATTCACCACCACAGCCCCAGAGGGCACCTTCCACTGAATTGTTTAACTCTTCTTTGTTGGTATTTTCAATTTCCAGGTTTGGAATAAAAAAGTACATTAACACTTACACATAACATAAAGCCTTGCTGTTTGCTAGTTCAACCCAAATAAGTTTTGAGTCATTTATATCCAGACTGATTTCTGTGTTTGGCCTTTTTTTTTGTAATTTTCCTAGCTTGGACTGTCTTTTGGTCCTGATATCTCCAATTACCTGTATGTCTGCATTTGCCTTTGACTCTCGACTATGTGTTTTAGATCTGTTCTTTGGATTGTGTTTAATTGTGTTTCATTTTTGTCATGCAATGTGCTCTTATGTTTACAAGTGCATCTTCAATTTTTTCTAGGAAAGACAAAAGCTCTTGCTCTACCTACCTGAAGCGCACACACCTGGGTGACCGCTGCTTTTAACCACAAGACATATGCAGAGTTTGAGAGAGAATTCAAAGGGGTGTTGAAAGAGAATTCAAAGCCTTCCCTGAATCAGAGAAGGCTTCTGGAAAGAAACCTCTTTCCTTCAAACAAGTTTAGCAATCAGCAGCTCACTGTGCAATAATGTTTTGTACTCTTGCAGTGAAAAATGGATGGAATGAATTTGAATTCAGTGTTCGATGGAGTAAGATGCGGAGTTTGAGTCTCCTGCTGATCTTGATTAAAATTGTAATTAATTAGCACTTTTATGGTCATTTAATATATTTTGACTTATTGAACTTTGTTTCCTTTTTTGTACTTTTAACTTGGTGGTTTTTTAAAATGTCTGGGAAGAACTTGAACTTGGGGAACTTGGGGGTACTTTTAATTATTTATTTATTTATTTATTTTCCTTCTCAATGAAATATTTGGGAAAGGGAAGGGAGGAGAGAAAAGGTAAAGTAATCACATGTAAATGAATCACATGAATATGAATCACATGTAGATGAATCACATGTATGAATATGTATCACATGAAAATGAATCACTTGTAAATGAATCACATGAATATGAATCACATGAAAATGAATCACATGTATGGATATGAATTACATGTGAATGAACATTATGAAAATGAATAAATAAATTAAAACTAACAAAACTGGATGGAATAAAGACCATATTTCACAAAAGCCTATAGGACATGCTTCAAATTGAGCTAGCATGTAATGAAGAGTCACTCACACACAATCAGTTCATACAATTAACCATCTGCATTTATAACATCAAATATGAAGACCTTATACTCTGCAGTACACCTTAATCAAGCCTCCTGTTAACATGAATGACACTGACCCATTGGAATCACTAATGTCAATCTTCCAGCTGAGGAAAAAGAATGCAGTTGAAAGTTTGGGTTGTGTTTGCATTGCAGAACTATGGGATACCTCCAAGGCACATGCACACTGACACCTGAGAGTCAATCTTGAAACCAGGTGAGCATGAATATTATGCCTATGACTGAGAGCAAAAGAATAACCCTGCCTCTAAAATTGTTGTGGTGTTAAAGTGCAAGGTACTTTCCAGTATTCACTGACACTGGAAAAGCTTGTAACTTAATGGATGCAACAATTGCTAAAATGTACAATATTCCCTTTGTCCCTCTCACAGGCTCCTTAACTGTCAAGGCACTAGATGGCATGCTACTGGGAAGGGGAGGAAATCACAGGACACACCATTCCCCTTCAAATGTTCACAGACAACTTACATACTAAAACTCTCTCATTTATCATAACCAAATCACATCAAAATTTGTTGTTCTAGGCACACCCTGGCTGATCATCCATGATCCAGTGATTTCCTGAAAGGAAGGTGAGTGAAATTCCTGGATCTCAGGATTTTCAATATGGTCTCTCTTTACCCTGTCATACAACTCAAATAAAAAGCCCCAAGGTAAAAAAGGAAGTGCAATTTCCTGACCCAAATCTTGACCTGGCCAACTTGTTCAGCAAGGTGCAAGCTTCAAAATTGCCTCCACACCATGCCTAGGACTGTGCCATCAACCTCCTGACTGGTTCTGCACCCCCTAGAGATTATACCTATTCTTTTTCTCACCCTAAAAAAAGAACTACGGAGGGGTACATGAAAGAGGCTCTGGCACAAGTTTAAATTTGACCATCCATAACAACTGCAGTGGCCAGTTTCTTTGTGGAAAAAAGATGTTGGCCTTATCAGGGTTTGAAATCACAATCACAGTCAGGGAAGTGGAGCCAAGATTTTCACCAAGTTGTATGTTAGAAGCACCTACAACGTCATCTGTTTCAGAGAGGTTGATTGGTGAAAAACAGCCTTAAGGTCTTAAGGTCACTATGTATATTTATTCATGCCATATGGCCTAGTTAGTGCTCCATCTGTATTCCGGTCATTTGTGAACAAGCTCCTAAGATAGTTCATGAACCGCTGTGCCATCATGTACATTGACAACATTCTAAAGACCATGTCTATCAGGTATAAGCAGTACACAAGAAGCTCTTATTTAACAATCTGTTGGTGAATCAGGAAAAGTGTGAAGTAAAATTTCTGGGTTGATGAAAGAGATGTAGAAATGAATGTAGAAATGGACCAAACCAAGGTCAACATAGTCACTTACTGAAAACAACCCCAAGCCACCAAGTGAAAAGGTACCTAGGGTTTGTAATTTTTTTATCGTTGGCTCATTTGAGGTTTTAGCCCAGTAGTGGCCTGTCTTAAAAAGAAAAATCACTCTTAAAAAGAAACCCAAGACTCTCTTGAGGTCGCAGGAAGCTGTTCAAGCTTTCCAAATCCTAAAGAACATTTCACCAAAGCTCCCATATGTCACTATCCAGACCCCTCACTTCCATTTGTAGTGGAGGTCAGCACATCTGAAAATTTTGTGAGAGCAGTTTTGCCATGGTAACCTTGCAAAATTGCACTCCTGTGCCTTCTTCTCAAGAAAACTAACCCAATGAGCACATCAAGGATGTGTGGAGAGCTGGGAGCTCACCATAAAAGCTGCAATAAGGAGTGGCGACATTGATTGGGGGGATCACATCCAGATTGTATTCATGTTTACCACTTATACTGATCAGTACATACTGTATCACTTGCCGAATAGTAGGCAGTGAATCAAATGCAGTAAGTTCTGTCACAGTATGCGATTTCATACAGAGCCTGTATCTCTGATTCCTGGTGTGCCGACCTTTCCCTGTGACTACTGAGTAGTGTTTTGGATTTTTTCTTTGGATTTACTGTGTAATGATCCATTATTTATGCATGGGTTGTGGATTCTATTTATATTTAACTTTATATTGTATCTTATCTTTTATCTTTATACTGCACATGGATCCTCGCTATTCTATGTTACAGTATCACTCTGAGCTCAGTCTCTAGTCAAGTAAAACAGAATGGTTTTAAAGCCAATAGAGAAGTAAAAACACAATTCTGATAGTGCCAGCCTTTTCCAGATCATATCCAGACCATAGGCTTTGGGGAACAGGAATATGAGAGGAACATCAACTCCTGTGAGTGGCTGGTAGGTAAAATTGGGAATAGTTAACTAAATTGGTGAATGAGTGTCAATTCACCAATGTAGAAAATATTTTATTGAAAAAAAATGCAACTTTACAGCTGTGTCCCTATCCCTTCCACTGTCAGATGACTAACCCACCAGAGGCCAGTAACATTCCAAACATTTTCTATACTGACTCTGCTGATGCTTGCACTCCAGTGATGTTTTTCCTTTTTGGTGATTTCATGAATGCATGAACACATTTCAACCTCTTCTTGTTTACCTGAATGCCTATCTATTATATTCTCATAAGGACCTCCAGGTCCACAATGATCTATGGCTTGCAATTGCTCCCTGTTTTTATTGGAACTGTAGATTTTATTTGACTCTTAATTTGACTCTTACCAGCTTGGTAACATAACAGAGCCTACAAAAGTATAATATTTTGCCCCATAATATCCTGTTTTAGGCCCCATATTAGGCTTTCTTTTCATCCACCCCCTATACATGACATTCTAAAAAATATAATTGGCCTGATTGAGCAGCACAGCTACAAAAAAATAAAAGGCAGAGTAAACAACATGAACGATTGGATGAATTGAAACAGAAATACTTATATTGAGTAAATTAGGTAAGTCTGCCTTTTCACAAGGCTGTTCATTGTGTTGGTAACTTTACAGATTTTCTGTAAAACCAAAAGCTACAGCCTGCTTCCCATATAACATTTCTAAAACTGCATATTAACATAGTGAAAACAAAAAAAAAGCTTTAGCTAGTTATGTATAGTTTAGCTCTTGCATAGTTTGATGATCTCCTAAAAGAGTATAGTCAAGCAAGCGTACTGTTAACCCTGAGGATGCGGTTGCAAATCAAGGGCTGGTTGCACCAGCTGGATGTACACCTGGTTGTAAGATTAAGCTAGACGTACAATATACTTTAAGTTCTATGTACAACTAAAGGAGACCTATTATGACCCTTTTTTACAAGATGTAATATAAGTCTCAGGTATCTCCAGAATGTGTCTATGAAGTTTCAGCTCAAAATACCCCACAGACAATTTATTATACCATGCTGTAAATGCCCTTTTTGTGTGTGTCTCTTTAAATGCAAATGAGCTGCTGCGAAGAAATGGACTATGCCTTTAGAGCTCGTGCTTCAGCTACTATGGCAACAAATCAGGAGAACCAATATGACTGACAGTGTAAATACCGGTGTTCAGCCCTATATGTTTAAACACTGTCGGACACTGATGACTCTGACAGAAGTAACAACTGTGAGAAAGAACCTGGGTGTTTCTGAATGATTACTCCGTGAAATCAATCAGGAACAATGGTAACTTTAGTTGCATTAGCCATGGAATCTGCTAACAAGCTCATTCACAGAGCATTCTGGTGTAAAATGATGCACACAAAACATACAATCACCTTACTGTATCGTGCATAATAAAGGTGCGGTTATGAATTATACAGACAGTAATTGTTTTGGGGTTAAAAAAAACAAAAAAAATACTCTGATCTCTGTGAATACAATCAGAGACCAGGGTAACTTTAACCCCGCATCATGGACTCTACTAACAAGCACATTTGGAACGGCGATTTGCAAACATTCACAAAATATCAACTGCAATACTTATGTCTTCTGGATATGAAGCTGGATCATGAACAGTTGGTACTGATCCATGCTTGGGAATAAATTTTTCAGCAAATCTTGATTTGCTGAAAAGATCACAAAGCAGTCTAGTGTAAAATGATTTGCACAAACATATATACGAATTTAGCTATTTTTGGGGGCACATTTCCTTAAAAGAATAAAACGTCTCCACTGCGTCTTCAGTGATTCTGAGGCCGGGAGTACATGAAGACTCATGTTCATTCTTGCAGCCAACAACAGAACTCTTACAATGCTTACAAAGCTGAGACATTTTTCTTATCACTGTAGCTGTTCCAGCATGGGGAACATGGTGGATTGTGTGCAGCTCACTCAGGGGAGGATCCATGCTAATAGGGGAGAGTCCATCACCAGTCATGAGTGGGGCCTCTTCCAATGTAACGGCACACTGGAGAGAAAACAAATATGACTCTTTTTGTGACACTGTTTATGATTTATTGGGAATATAAAAAAAGGGTTGGGTGGATTTTTACTGTTGTAGGGTGGTTGTGTACACACACTGTCTACACACATTTGTGTTCAAACACAATGTAAAAGTGAATTTTGCATAATAGGTCCCCTTTAATACCTGTTGCACCATCTACATCTGAGACTAAATCTTATGCCTACTCAAAGGTAGGTGTAAAGCAAAATGTCTCGACTAGTTTCCAGTGTGAAAATAAAAGCATTGATACAATGGTGCATCTAATATACAGGCTAAATTGCTTTTTTTTTGTTTAATTTGTTTTCTTTTTACATTGCTCCCAAACTCTAGAAAAGTTTTACGAAAAAAAAAAGGAACACTAGTTCTTATTAATACCTGTTTTAAATCCATATTAACAACATACTAGTTTAAGTCAACGGGTGTAAGATTTTGAATTTCACCCTTTGGTTGAAAAACACCATTGCATGCTAAGAAGCACAGCATACTATTTAGTTCGGCAGTATGCAGTCTGGAATGTGGCTAAAGTATTTACATCTCTTGATATGTCAGTATTACTGACGTGTTATGAGAATATAATACTAGGGCTATCAAGCAATTAAAAATCTTGATTTGAATTAATGACAGGGTGTCGATTAATTCATCGCAATTAATCGCACATCCATTTTGTCTGAGAAATTTCCACCCAAAAGATCATTATTGTGTTAGATGAGAAAAGCATTGTATAGACATGACAAAAAGTAGCTTTAGAAAGAAATATATTGTTATATTTGATTCAACATAGAATTTAATATGCATACACTTTTAGGTTGTGACAGAGGGCACAATTCTAAATGCTTCCATCAGCCACCTTCAACCATATTAACAGGCCTACAGTCCACAGCAATCCTTTTAGCTATCACATTTGTTCGTTTTTCCGTTGTGAACTTACTAATTGATCTGCCTGCTCTCGGTCTGTGTGGTTTGGTGGAGTGTGTTGACTGTAGCAGTTGGGGTTGTGCTAACTGTAGAGCTCGCTAAAACATGCTTTGAGTTCAGGTGGTATTTCAGGCTAGAATTGGTTCGATGGTATGCAAATTCCTTATTGCAGATAGTGCAAAAGATTTTGGTCATATCAGTGCTTCCATCTGGAACCATTTTGAATAAAAATTTCCCTTCAGAGGGCCAAGCAGAGCTTGGATGTCATCTTGCATCATACTCATCACTAAGCAACTGGATGCAGTGTAAGATCCGGTATGGGGCTGGGCGGGCTGGAGTGCGCTAAATACGTAAATTGTTTTAATGTGTAATGTTTTCTGTAATTAATTGCACTATATTAAATTGACACCCCTATATAATACATATATTTTAATTGTGTAATATAAATCATATAATTGTTCACATCAATGTTGCTCTCACAGCTACTGAGTACCACATGAAAGAAAAAAAAAACTCTTTTGCCTTGTCTTTTAGATAGCGTTGTCCAGTTAGCTCTTATTAATTGTGCCCGATTCAGTAGCAGCAGTTCATTACTGTGCATTGTCATTTGTGTAAATGTGCTCATTCTGTAAGATCTGTAAGATCAGTGTGCTGCTCAGTGCCAGACTGTGTGTTGAATTTTGGGAATGTCCCATTACAGATCTCTTGCTAACTAGCTGAAATATTCAATTCAATTCAATTCAATTTTATTTGTATAGCGCTTTTTACAATAGTCATTGTCTCAAAGCAGCTTTACAG
>JAOUWY010000027.1:10902618-10922456 GCA_025728095.1 Prietella phreatophila
TATATCTCACACCCTTTTCTAGGCACATTCCTCCAATTGTCCACCCGGTGTATGAACAGTGCTTCCTTCATAACTACACGAATAGATGGAGATCTAGCAAAGAGAAATAAAGGATGAAAGTATTGTATAAATCAGGCTTGTGGACTTAACTAAGGAAAGTGCTATGGGCAGGGCTTACCTGTGCATATGTGCCCACACATACAAAATGGAGGAGTTTGGAAATGTACACACACAAAATGGAGGAACTCTAAGGTGTAACCAACACTTGAAACCATGTGAAACTTAAGTATGTACCATCTTCAGTTAAAGAGGAGTTGCCCTAAAGGAACTTCTGGGAAAAGGATATGATTGTTGCTCCTCTGTTCCTGGGCTGTGAAACTCCACATGTATACTTTATACTCAAGGCTTGTAAAATGCCTAGAGCGCTGAGGTACAAACATCCTTGTGCATGTACATTCAGTAGGTAAGCGGGATACAATAAAAAAGAAAAATAATAAAATAAAAAATAAAAAAAGATCATCATAAATAACTAATACACATACATAGAATTGAATACAGATTGCTTTCATAGAGTTTTTAACATCTCTTGGCTTGATTTTCATGACATTCACTTCACTCGGTCAATCCCTGTGTAAGAAATTCTAGCAGCAGATTAGTGTCACTCAGTCTCTCCCAACCGCTAGCACTTTAACTACTTTCCAAAGAAAAACTCTTTAGAAACACCACTGACATCATGCATTTGTAACGATTGATTATTATGGTGTTATACAAAACACTAGACTGGGCAAGGTCATCTAAAGGTTCATTTATTCATTCAATAAAACATAAATGACTCGATCACGTTTCTGCATAGCTGCGCAGTACACCTACACCCAGACGACATATGTAATGACGTCTAAGTCATTAGCCAGCCAAATGACACAATGACTGGAGCTTTATTAAATTATTCAGCAATCAGACTGCTGTTAGTAGAGAGAAAAGTTTATAATTACAGGGTGAAACTGGTCCTTTCATTGTATCACATTCTCATATAATGACATGAGTTTGCACAAAGATTATATCATCAACAAATTATACTTGAGCAAAGCCCATGGCTTGTAGCAGGAAGATATGATTAATGCCACAGGTATGATACAAACCTATTTTATGTCTCTGGCTACCCACAATGTCCTCTTCCATTTGATTAAATATACCTTCCATACACGAGTTCCATGCAATAATTACTTCCGTGCAAGCATACTGTTACAATAAGGTTAGATGGCACAGCTAGCTAGTATAAAAGTGTACAAATTGAATAAATTTATTGAATTTAATGTCTTCATAGCTAGCAAATCATACACAAAATATTCTCTTATGTATGGGATCATTTCTGCATACCAGCCTGGTTTGTTGACATTTGCAACTACTGTATAACAGTCATAGAATGGCACATATGTACATAGCTCTTTCTCTAAGCTATGGAAACTGATTAATTCATTTTTTTTTAAATCACATTGCTTCATGAGGTGATCTGAATGGAAGTTTGCTTACATTTACAAATAATTTATTTAAAAAAAAGGGCAAATGATCTTTTGCCCTACTATGGGGACCTGCAGCTACAATTCTTCACTCAAGAATACAGTCAGGCAGGCATTGTGCATGCCCATAAAGCAACAGAACATAGTGCACTGCCAACATAGAAGCCCAATGAGTCATTTGAGGAAAACAGAGTGTGACAGCCAGATGTTGGTCTTCCTTTCCCAGCTTCCAACTATGTGTTTATCAGTCCCTGGCCGATGATGGCCAATCTTGGGGGAGAATAATGTGTTTCACAAAAAAGCAGAAAACTGTACGATAGTCATAAACATTGAAGTTTATGTGCTAAGCTGCAGACTTTGAATATTAGATCAAAATGACATTGCACATGCTCTGAAAGAACTTAGAAGAGATTAGATAAATGTCTAAACTTTAATAAAGAATGGGATTTTAATTCCACATTTATGTGTATCTGACCTCTCTGTGCATAATCACTATTGACTGGCCTTTTCCATGTGAGAAATTGTAACCAATACATACAACAGAAAAAAAAACTAAAAAAACAAAAACAATATTCATAAATAAGGAGTTATAAAAGTGAAACGGCTTATTAGTTGAACCTAGACACCAACAAAACCTTACCTGGTAACACATACATCAGCCTTAACATCTAGTTTACTTATGAGAAAACTAAACAATTCACTTTGTGAAGAGTTCCATCTTTAAAGAAAGAGTTCTGTAACAAGTTTGACACCCATCATGTTTTATGTATTGTTTTTTTTTGTACAATATAATTTGTACAATAATGTAGTTCATGTTCCTTATCCCTAATAAACAAATAGATGTAACATTATTCTGATAAACAAATAAAGCCTACAGTGATGGTGTTACCTGAGAAAACGAAAGGGAATAATTATTTGCTGTGATACGCTACATTTAATAAAATTCGCAAAGCAACTTAGGTTTGTGCAGTTTCACAAATTGTTCAGTGAGCATGGGCAGAACGTGAACATTAGTTTTTGAGTCCTGTCAAAAAATATCTTCCTATTAGCTTAAGAATGGGGGGGGTTCTTGGTTTGGTATGGGCGAGAGGCCGCATGGATGAAAGACTTGGTCTTTCATTCCAGTGTCTGTGCTCTCCACCAGTTGTGCTGTGCATGGGATGAGGTCCTATGGCAAGCAGTCCTATGAAGCCTTGTCTTAGAGACCAGGATGAGATCGCCTCTGCAGACTGTGTGGATACATCACAGCTTTAAAAGCAATCAAAACACGCCGCCTGTGGACATATGCTCAGACATACAGTACAGAGACAGATATATAATGACCTCTCTTGCATTAGCTCCAGTGAGAACCACTGTATGGAGGGTTCTAATTCACCTCAAGAACTGAGGGGAAAGCTTAGCCCTACCCTCCATTCTCTGCTAGTTCACCGTTCTGAGTATGGGCACTCTGAAGATCTCATGGCCGGCTAAACCCTCATGCCAACCCTTCCTTGCCCTGTTCACACTGCTGTCTGTGTTCCCTCATCATGATGGGGAGACATGGAGGCCTGGCGGGTAAATTGGCTAAAGCTGGCAGCACGTGCGCGGGTTCGGGGACGGGAAGCAGCAATAGTATCATCAGTCTGGGTGAGGTTGGGCAAGGGAGCCTGGGGCTCAGAGACTGGCTGCAATTGCTTCCTGGGCTCCTGCAGCAGCAACTGGCCTGATTCTTTTGAGAAAAGACTATGGATGAGCTGAAGCTTCTCCTTCTCCTCCTTCATGAAGACATCTACCAGCAGGGTCTTCTCCCTCTTAATCTGTTCACTGATGTTCTTGGGCACATCTGGGATCACCCAGGCCACCAGGAGGCCTAAGAAAATTACCAGGTTCTGGAACACACACGTGTACATATCAAGACACAGGGTAATGAGTAATGAGAAAGAAGTGTGAAGGTAGTCATAAAGTGGGACAGGAAACAATAGGTAGCTTGCTTAAGAATGCAGACAAAGTATCTCTTAAGAGTATCACTATAAGTGTTTCTTTAGCCCGACAAGACATCATGGCATTACATTACAATTGGGTCCCTTTGCCAATGTTATCCATTACATTCAATGATTACCAACATACATGGTTGAAAGGTTTGAAAATGTATTGCGTTACTGCTTCCTGATGACCTAATTACAATTGTATTAAGTAACATAATCTAACCTCAAATCAGCTGCCTTTTCCAATATCATTCATTTCAGTATGTAGTTTTTACATTGAAGGTAATAATATGTTATTGATAAATGGCATTATATGTTACTGAAACAATGTTATTTTATGTTATTACACTATGCTATACAATGTCAATCTTGCCCCTATAATGAAATGATCTTACCAAATTTTGTTGTATTCTGTTACAATTAAGATCTGTGAAGGATGTACTGTGGTAATTGCAGTCATTTAACAATCAAACCACCATATTATGTTAAGCGCCTAAAAAGGGAGTTAATTTTAGTTTAATTTTTTTAGTTTAGTTTTTTTTTAGACTGTTGCATAAAAAAAGAATGTTTTTCCTCCTGACCTTCTCATACATGGCACATGATTAAAGTGAAGGGTCCAGCACAACACCTGGTCAATTTAATTTATTTCCTCATTTGGAAAACTAAAGCATAAGTGCCATGTTCTCAACTGCAGCTGAATTAGAGAGTTATGTTGAAGCATTTGCATGCAGTGAAATTTGGGTAGTAAAACATGCTACATTTTATAGGGATGCTCCAATCAGGATTTTTGCAGCCGATACCGATTATCGCGTTCTTGTCATCATGATTGGCTGATCCTGATCATGGTTAACTTTTTTTTTTTTTTAAGATAAAGTAACACCACAGATGCTGCCTAGGATATATTTTTCACATTAATGTTGTGGATTGTTGTTTTAATTGAGAAGCAAATAAATAAGCAGAACAAATTCAGCTTATTTATTCATTTTACAACGAACGTTTTAATAGGCCGTTAAAAATACACGGCAAATGGCGAATTTTTCATTGTTTCTCGAGACCTCATAATAATTCTGAAATAGTGGTGATGACATTGCACACTGCAGCGCTAAAGTTTAACGTCATCACATGTTTTATGTCCTCGCATATTTTACATCATCAGATTATGATCGGTTCTTAAAATCGGCCGAATTTTGAAACTACCGATCGAGTCGTTGAATGTGATTGGCGGACGATCGATCGGAGCATCCCTAATATTTTAAGTGTAGGGAAACCTGACTGCATAATAGTTAAGAGCTCATTGACAGCTCTCCGAGATGTGGTAATGTAAATCACAGCAGCATAAAAAACAATACACGTCAACACATCAACAAACGTGATGCCTGTGCATTATTTTAAGGAGTGTGAAAAAAATCCAGCTCCTGGCTGAGAGAAGCTGAGAGAAGGGTTGGGGTGGAAAGTTATCAGCAAAGAAAAAAGAAAAAAAAGAAAAAGAAAAACATACCTGGAATAGTATTACGAATCCCAGTCGTGCTGCTAGTATTGACCAGTACTGTTTGGAGAACTGGTAGGGCGATGAAGACCAGGGTGGTTCCCTGTAATCCTTATACCTGCAGAAAAAAACACAGTTAAGCATGTTTGCTTATACAGGCCGAGATGTTTTGCTGTATGGCCATAAAACAAGAGGACGTGTGCACATATCTTTTTAGAATGCTATATGGTTTAAGACAATAACATTTTATGAATCAGTATAGGATTTATAATAGATTTCAAACAACCAAGGAGGCCAGAAAACAGTGTCTTTTCTCTTAACACCATTTCTGTCTCTAGAGTTGCTGTACAGTTTGTTTCTCTCCGTGGGTTTCCATGGGTTGATCATGCCAAGTGAAGAGGGAAGAAAAACATTTCAAGAGCTTTCAGGTTTTCACTACTCATAATGAAATAGATATGGAACAAAGTGTTTATGTTTTATCAGCTAAAGTCATCAAAATCCACTCTAGTCTGAATGTTATTATAAGATCCTAGTGTATAGATATTCTTGTAAAGTTCAGGAATTCCTCATAAAGTATTATTAGCTTTTCATAACCTATTGGGAAAGTTCAATAAAGTTTTTTAATTTTTTTTTTGCTTACTGAGTTATGAGCGCTGTGACACTTCAGTGAAGTTTCTACTTTGATGTAATGACCATATATGTACTTTAAAAATGTAAAAGTACAATCACCAAGTTGGCAATAACTCTTGATACCGAAGTAGCTGTTTCAGGAAATACAATATTTACAGTGCATATACAGTACAAAGTCTACACACACACACACACACACAAACACCTGTTAAAATGGCAAGTTTTTGTGATATGAAAAAAGAAATATCTTTTTTCACATTTAATGTGACATAGCAACCAACAATTAAGTGAAAAACAAAAATGTTTAGGGAAAAAAAATGAATAATCTTGTACAATAACCCGGTTGCACAAGTGTGCACACCCTTTTATAATGGGTCATGTGACTGCTCAGAATGAACAAATCACATTCAAACTCATGTTGAAAAGTAACACCTGCTGTCAATGAAGTGATGCTAATTAACCCCAAATAAAGAAAGATCAGCAGTTCCTGTTGATTTTCTTAACATCTTGGTTTCATCTGACTGCTGAAGTCATGGTCCGCAAACAACTTTCAAAGCATATATGGGATCTCATCGTTTTTTTTGTTTTTTTTACAAAACACTAGATATACCATGGAACATCATGAAGGCCATCATGGACAAGTGGAGAAAACGGGGCACCACAGAGACATTACCAAGAACAGGACGTAGATTTAAAATCGCTGAAAGGACAAGACATAAATGTTTAGGGAGGCTGCCAAGAGACCAACGGCAACATTAAAGGCACTGCAGGAATACCTGACAACAAGTGACAACAATCTCTTGTATTCTTCACTTGTCTGGGCAAAGTATTAGTTAGGGTGTGTGCACACTTATGCAACCCACTTATTAAAAACAAACAAAAAAACCCCTTTAAAAATCTGTTTTTCACATGAATTTTATTAATTGCTAGATCAGATTTAAGGTGGGAAAGTGGTCTGAAATGATTTAACTTTGTTCTCTTTTTTTTCTCTTTTTTTCTCTCTTTTTTAATCACAAAAACCTGCATTAACATTAAAGGAGTGTGTAGATTTTTAATATCCACTGTATGGCTCAGATCACAGCTGATTAGATTAAAGCATCCTTATCCACTGCACATTTTTCTGAGCAGCGTCTCCATAGTATTTAGACACTACTCCCACCTTCTTTTGCTACTTTCCTCATTCCCTTATCCATACATTGCAGTCCTTCAAACACTTATGAACCAAGGATGATATAGAATATTTATATAGCAGTATACTAACAGTATGATATAGTGGGTATCATCAGGTGTCAATTCTTTTATAAATACTGCAATAAATAACTTCTTGATATTAAAACAGCTTTCAGTAGCAATTACATGAGAGTCCGATAGGAACCCTGTTATCAGTGTAGGCATTACACTGAGATAATAATGCGTGTTGTTCTAGCATGGGTATTAGGATTTTAAACAGTGCATGCAGACAGTGAGAACCAAGTTTGATATATAAGACACCTTATCTGGAAATTTAAAAGTCTATATTATCACCTTGTAATTTTAGTGCTGTGTGAACAGTGCTTAAGGTAATCCTTTCTTGCTAGACCAGTTACAGAGACAGAGAGTGTGGTGATGTCACCAAATGTACCATCAAAATGTCACTCAAAGTATTCAGTGAAACAAGATCTGGGTGGCCCATTTATATTAGTTAATACAACTCTGGTTTTAGAACAGAGTAAGTCACAAATTATGAAACTGATCTGAAAAGTACTGCCATTTATTCTAGTGGTATGAGGAGGTCTGCAAAAGGCCCTGCTGGCCTGAAGATGCAAGCTGACAATGTTTAGATATGCAGTTAAAGATTTAAAGCCCTAGAAATGCCTGTATGGCATCTAGCCCATTAAGACACAAGATGCCCCATGCTAAAAGCAGAATGTGACGTTGTTTTTGCCCTTTCATCTACATTATACCAATCCACATCTGAATAAAGCTGGTTCACTGAGCTGACTGAAGTGCTTAATAGCATAGTACTAAGGTCACTGTGTCAGGACATGAGACATGATGTTGTAAAGTGTGCAGTTTCAGGACACAGACATGTCACTACTCATCAGAGGGGCTTGATCATTTCTTAATTCTCAGCTCACTGTTTTCAAGAACAGATGAAGGCCCTCAGATGAGTGGCAAAACATATTCCACACTATAACACTTAACTAAGTCGACTCAACTTAGACGTGCTACTACTACACATGGGATTTGTTTCAGAGATAAAATGTTTACTACTCATTTACACTGAAACTTTTAAGTCAAACTCTTAGTAAAATGAATGATCTGATTGTCCAGTTAAATTCATCACACTTGCATACATAGCTCCAGCATTAGTTCCTCATGTACCTTGCATACATACTTCTTATTTGGGTACTGTTCTCTTTACAATTTTCCATTACAGATTCCCTTTTGCAAACCAAATAGTAGTAGTAGGCACTGTACATCCAGGTGACATTACTGAACCTTACTTAAATAATGTGTAAACAACAATGGTGGGGGCTCACCGGCACACTGTGATAGTGGAGACAGGTGCTGTGCCTGGTTGAAAATCACTGACATTGAAGTAAGACAGTGTGTGGTCGATGAAGCCATGCATGGTGCCAGTATTACTGTACATGTACTGATAAACCAGTCGTGGGATGAAGTCTGATGTAAAGGAGATGACAAAAGCCTGAAAAATAAAGGGAATGTGTACAAGGCATCTTAAGGCATCAGTGTGTGATTACACAAGAAAAAACTGTGTCAAGTCAAAAAAAAGCCTTGAAAAGTCCTCATAGAAGTCCTCAAACCAGCCAATTTCCAACTTTCGTTTCATTTTTCATTTCATATTTTTTTTTTCTACAGTATCTGTGAAAATTGGACATGCCAGGACCTTTGTACAGAATGAGGTAGGTAACAGTATTTGAATTTGGCAGTGTATCAAACAGAACTGCACACAGACGGATTGCTATGTCAGCTAGTAATGGCTCTCAAAACTGTGGAGGACATGGAAGTCATCTATACTGCTCACTTCAGGCTGAAGTTCATCTTGTGGTTTTTTTTTTTTTTACTCTTATTCTCATTCAAAACTGTAATAATACATCCATGGATATGTAATGCTTTTTAGATATCACATAAGTGGAGTCATTAATTCAATACATTAACCATAGGAACATTACAGATTATGTTCTTCAATGTAAGATTTTTAAAGCCAATGTATAACAATGTAATACAGAACACATTAAAGCCTTCCATTATATGTTTGTATTTGAGACCTCAGGTCCACATTAGCATGGCTTTAATCCCAGACTTATCTGACATTGGAGTTAGAATATCCTGCTCTAGAGACCTGTAACTTATTCATGGGATACCATGAAAGGAATGACAGAAGCACAAAATCCTTCTGTATAAATATACAAATAAAAGTCTTTCTTTGCAATGTCTTCAGACTTTTATTTTGTTGCCTTCTTGATAATCATAGATCATTTTTGGAAAGAACCACATGAATAGTGTATAAAAGTCTGAAGAAACCTGTACATGCAGACTGCAGCTGAGAAATGGACCAACTTACATTGATGAGAACTGAAAACTTGCCCAAGCCGTTTAGTATATTGTACCAGATTCCTAAAACGAGAAATAAACACTGTAACATTACAAGAGCTGTCAAACCTCAATAAATATGATGTGTTTTCTAGATGAAATACAGTATGTATAGATGTGGTTAGTACCAATATCTTGTGCTCTCACAGCATCTGGTCTGCGTAGCTCAGTGACAAATTTCTTAGCATCCAGTCGGATCTCGATGATGTTGTTCAAGAGAGCAAAAAGAGGAGCCAGAGGAAAGGAGGCCACAAAGAGGGAGACAAAGCCAAACTGGATGACTGCAGACAGGAAAGAATAAACACAGAAACAAATAGATGGTCTTGAGTTCATTATCATCATGCCTGAATGTTGTGCACTTAGTGCCATGCTGAAGAATAATAAACATGACCGAACATTTAATTGTTCACAATATAAGATTTTGGCTACCTGGACAGATTAAAAGTTTGAAGGTTGAAGGCAAGATAATTATTAAAAATCATGACCTCTGCTGTATATGACTGAAGCACAGATTTTTACCCTGGCCTAAATATCTTCAAGTTCTTTGGGAAGAAACCTCAGGGACATTACTAAATTTGTTCCAGTGGCTTTACTAAATTGGTTCTGCCAAACACACAGCCTTACAAATCTCTCTCTTGTTCTAATTGCACTACTTCATGATCAGACATGTGTGCATATACTGTAAAATGGGTAGTAGTTTTAAAAGCAGTAAAAAAATAAATAAATAAAAAATAAAAAAAGTGCAGGGTGTATTAACAAGTAAACAACTGGGAACCTACAATCGGGGTGAGCCTGTCAGCTGTCTGCTGTCAAAGCAAGAATGATCAGTGCTAATGACAAAATTAACAGAAATGCCTGTAGGTTGCCTTGCTTAAAAGCTCAAAAACATTTGAGGAATTTGACCTTACTTTAAGAATTTTTGGTCTTACTCTAAATCACATACACTCTTGTGAGAATGGTTGTGAAGCCTTATATGGATATCTTTCACGAATATGAATAGATCTTAATCTGCATTAAAAACGAGACACTCACTTACAAGCTTATACTCCTTATTGCCTCTTGGCAATAACTTGCAGCAATTTCTTGCACAGTCTCAGTACAGACTGTGTACTGAGGCCTAAATGCTTTCAGTCTTATGAAGTTTGCCAACTGCTTGGTTAGGGTAGCTGAAAGTTAGTGTAATAGATAATTTCTTAATATAACACTGCCTAATTTCCTAATATTTTAAAGAGTAGAATCAAGTAAATACATACATATTGCATGCAGGTACAAACAAATATAACTGCACAAGTGGGGGGAAAAACAGTCACATGCACATCTCTAGTTAAGACTTATTTTGAAATTAAGCCACACCCACGTCAGTTTTAAATCCGAATAAAGATACTGATATGAATACAACCCTAGTAGGCATGTATGCTAAGCTATTCCAGCAATGATTTATAACACCATATTTGCAGAAAAATTTCACCATGATAAAAAAAACTTAAAACATTTACTCTCATGTTTCAAATGACCTGGAGTATAAACAGGGATCATTCAGACAACATTTTACTGTAACTACATATACTGTATGTAACTAGCAGTCTATTTCAGCCCTTTTAAAAACTTATAACACATGTTAAAGAGCTGCAAACAATGTCATGAGGAACACTGTTTACTGTTGGACTGCCACAAATGAGCTTTATAGATGACCACAGCTGACACACCCCTAAGAGGGGTGCTGTTAATCTTGTAAAATAATCTTGTAAAATCTGTTAAATCAGGAGATTCATGGTGAAATCTGTACAGATGGTACTGATGTTGGCATATGTTTTACATAACGACTATGATGCTGAGATGTTCCAGGTGGTAGACATGTTTTTTTTCCCCAGTGGTTGTTTATCTTTCATAGTAGATAAACAACTCATCCGAGTATGGAATGCCTGTGTTCCGATCTGAACACCAGAAGCCATGCACTGTCACAGCAAAGACCATCCAAGACTCAAAAGCTGCAAGGTGACATGATCCAGGGACAAAAATTTAGATTTAGCCACAAGGAAATTCCATAATAATATGCCCACAAGGGCAATGAACATGCAAACACATGCAGTATCCTGCACATGAGAAGTCCACTGGTGACTGCTGATAGAACTGGAGCTTGCTGTCATCATGACTCATTGATCTGATGTAGTCATTGCCCAGTTAAGTCACGTAATAAGCCATAAGACATTCCAAATCCAGCCTCCACCATTCACAGTAGTTACATGTTGGATTGTATTCCTCAGTAGTTTGGGTGCTGTCTAGTAGGTACATTTTATTTTATTTATGAGCCCATCCTTATTTTCTGACACGTTTACATGAAAAGAGGTCCTGGAGCATGTTTGACAGTGCTTACATATTTGGTATTTTTGGAAGTGAACAAAGTATACATCATACTATATACTCACTCACTCTCTCCCTTCCCCCAATAACTGCATATCAATGGTTCAAGCCTCCTTTACTAGTTCTGAAATGGCGTTTTGGTATTAGCCGTGGAGGCTTGAGCTGGGATGCGCGGGAAATTAGTTCTACACACAAGAGAACTTTAAGAACAAAAAAACTTTCAAAATGTCCCGAAATAAAACATGTGAACAATGTCTTGTGGTAACTGTTGTATAAGTGGAATAAGTGATTAGAAAAAATAATGCACACCCGAGGTATAACATAACATTACCACTACGATTGTGAGTTATTTTTCAAATCCAACAGCCCATCATCAATTATTCTTTACTTACATCCATTAGTCCAGAAATCCAAACTGTAATTCATTCCCAATGAAACTTGAGCTAAGAAGATCTTGAATTCTTTGAAAGAGCCTTTGTCTACGCTGCCTATAGCTAGTCATGTTCTATAGTCTGAATCTTGACTAAAGCGCTCTATCTGAATATTTGTTTACATATAAGCAACTCAAAATTGTGAGAATCTGCCCAGGGTGATTAGGTGATGATTCCAGATAAGTGATTCCACATAACTAACAATCTAGTGTGAGGAAAAATTACAGCCTATAACAGAACACAAAACTGATTTTCTGTCACCCACAAACATGGAACATAATTTTTGTGTGAAATTGCATTTTCAGCTTTAACATGATTGACATTTTTTCTCCACAGTAAAACAGTAGCTTACAGACTGCTCTAAGAAGACAGAGATCCTATATTCTTTTAGACCTGTGAGCATTAACTGTCCACCAAAGTGTCATCTGAACTGCATTTTTATCAATCAACATGCCTTACATGCATGTCTAACTCTCAGATATGTTCTATAGTTCAGATGTGTTCTATGTTCTACATCTATAGTACAACAGAGTTTAAAAATGAAAGAAAATAAGAACTTTAAAAAAAAATCCATTACTGTGAACATACAAAAGCAAACTTGTACTGAATTCAAGTGTACCAGATAAATCCTTTCTTTTGGAATTCAAAACTCTAGCTAAAAAGAAAAGATCAACAGAATTCAAGACTAATAACTTATTTAATAGATTTATGGGGAAGTCTCTGTTTTTTTTTGCACTCTACTGTAAAAATATGAACGACATCAGTTTTTAAAATGCAGTATATCAGCATGTACAATACTTATATCAACTGTTGATATACTGTTGATGAACTGTAGAGTGTATCAAATTATAAGACATGCTTTAATTTGGCATAAGTCTTTAGTTATTTCACCTAAAAATGTGTTAAAAGTCCTCTGTCCTCAGCTTAATCAAGTGTTGTGTAAAAACTTCTTCACTTCAAGTCAACTATTAAGTTTTTTTAGCCATATAATGATGGTATAAAACATGCCTACTGCTGAATACACACATGTTCGTGACCAATGACATTAGTAATGAGTCAATCATGAATTTATACACAACATACTCACTAATGGAAATACTGTTTGTTAACATGACCAAAAGACAAATACATACACTAACCTAGCTTGCAAACAAACTCCAGTGACTCAAACTTTACAGTCAGAGAGGACCATCATTAAATGAAAACCCAGGACATGAAAAAGAGTATTAACATGATAAATATGTGCATTCCTTTAGCACCTAAAACCATCACTCACTCATCTCCATGTATTCAGGTGTGAGGCCTTCAAACGGCTCTAGGTCGTAGTCCAGGTGCCACTGACGCAGAGTTCGGCCTGTCTGTTCCACATGCACTTCAGGAGCTCGCTTCTTTTCCTTCAGGGAACGGAACAGCTTCTTCAGCTTCCTGCAGAGAGGAACATGAAGAACAAAAAGACGACATATTAATTAATAATGTATGAAAGTGGCATCTTAGGGATATACTCTACTGGAGTTTACATGCCTTTTATGCTGTTACTTTTTTTTTTTTAACCTCTTTGCCTTTTAGTGTCTATTTAAACTAACCAGAAATGCAATATGCAATGACAATAGTGCAAATTCTTGATTCAATTGAAATTCTTGATCAATTGGACACCAAAACACCAAAAAAACAAAAACAAATGCATAGTACTACTCATTTTTACAGAAATGTGTATAAACTAAATAACATGGTTTAGTTTTTCCCTCAGCTTTCTAAAATGAATGAAGGCTTTGTGTTTTCAGTTTGTTTCTCAGTTGCAGCCAGGCATCCAAACGTTCAAGAGTCTGATGCAGTAGTAGCATGTTAGAGCAAACTAACATTAAATATAAGGAAATGTATATACCAACATTTCAGCAATAAAGTGTTGCCACTGGTGCTTCCACATGAATGACATGGACACGTGGCTTTCTGGTTGTTTGCAGAGCTCCTCTCTTTTCACTCATAAACTTTAGTCTGTAGTAAACGTTAAACAACCTGAGTAAATGAGACCAATTTCAACCCAATAATGTTCCAGAAAGCATGTGTTTAATCTCAGCATGCAATGTCATAAAAATGTTCCCATGCATATGCAGAATGATGTTTTAACTTATTTAAGAATGTCAAAAATGGAAGTTTGAAAGACTCCAATAAATCTGACTCTTAATCCAAGACCTACTGGGGGAAGTTTTCCAGATGGTGCTTAAATAAAAGAACGGGGGTAAAAAAGGCCTGTAGACTTAAAACCAAGAACTTTCTCATGACTTTCGACTGTCACTTCTTTTACTGTCTCACAATTCCAGATACTCATGGTCAGAACAGGCAAACAACTTGAACCGTAAGTTTGAAACCAATTACTAATAAGTGCTAACATGTGCAAATTTACATTCATATAAATTACCAAAAAAAAAGATCCAAGACTGTTATGTTACCTAACAGTAAATGACAGTTTAAGGATAGGAGATACAAACAGGAAATACATAATACAAATAGAAGCTGCACGAATCGCTTTTTTCAGGAGTTTGCTCTAAAATAAAACCCTATTTTGACCATATTACTGAACAAACTGACCTGAAATTCACAACAGAATTGCATTTACCTATAGAGGCTCTACTCCATATAGCCCACACAGACCACACACTGTGCACAGGGCAGCATATGAATTCATTTAAAAAATATCAACTTGCAGGTTCATTGCAAGTGTTTTTTCATTGTTCTTTTAAACAACTGTTCCTTGACTTGGGGAAGACGTTGTTTTTGTTTCGAAAGAGAGTTTCCTACCTTACTCAGTCACATTACATAGAAAACTCGCCTGAAATCAAGTAGAAACTCGAGTGAGATAGCTGAGGTTGAGGAACTACAGACGTTCAAGAGTTAAATAAGGTTATGTTCTGCAAATTGGCATTTGTTTTTATAAACTGTGAATGAAAATGACTTATTATTCCAAAAGCATTGTTCCCTGCCCCCCCGAGGCATTTTCCAGTGTCTATTGGGGCATAGTGGTAGGGTGTGCATAATAAATAATAAATAAATAAATAATTCATAATAAAAAAAATAATAATAACACAAAAAAATAGATTGTGCACACTTCAAGTTTAAATCTGAAAACAGATGGATACAAATATTGTGAACATTAAACAGAGAAAGATACAGATAATAGCTTTGTGTTATACCCCACTACCTAATACTAAATCTACCCTGTATTTAATTTCCGTAATGAATAATGCTGTTTGTATCTTTTTTCTAAATAAACCGGGTGAATGCCATGCACAGTTACATTAACTTTGGTATTCAGATAACTTTCATTAAATTCATTTAATCCTTTCAGACCAGCACTTGGTCTGTGTGCAGAAAGCCAACCCTAATATTTGGCACGTTGTCATGAAGAGAGCGTACAGTAAAAAAGAAAAGAGAGAGAGAGAGTTTGTGTCTCTCTTGCTGTCTCTGAATGCCAAATATAGATGATGAAATGGGCCATGCGGTCCATATTGCTGCCTATTAATGTCTCCAATAAAATCCACTAAATGCAGCCGATGCATTATTTATAACCCCAAAATACAGCCCTTTTATAGAACATTACTTTTTAATGCCTCTGTATCAGAAGTGCCTTCCTCCTGCCGTGCTAAAACTCCCATTTACCAGCTGCCAAGCTACAGTTAGGACAGAAAACACACACGCGCGCGCACGCACACACACACGCAGCCTTGAAAGCAACAACATGCTCTGTAAAGGACAGTTGTTTTAAATATTACTCAATCCTCATATGCAACTTGTATGATTATAATATGGTAGGACAAGGAGTAGAGCAATCTGTAGGGAGATCAAAACTACAATGTAGGTCAGGTCTGTGTGAAGAGGGAATTGTGGGATATTGAGTCCTCCTGTCCCCTCTGGCCTCCATCACAGAACATTTGCACCAGGCACTTCAGCCCTGTCCTTTCTCCAGTAACGAAGTTGGGTATTTATAGAGCAGAACAGGAGAGTCAGTTTAAAGTCACCCTCATTTTCTTCTCCCAGGCCTTTCCAAGGACTAAACTCTTGCAGTTTCATTCTTGAACAAACTAATCGAAGGATGGAACAGTTTACATATCAACAAATGCAGAAATGTGGAAACTAAACTAGAAAACAGTGAAGCAGTGACGCAGTGTTGTATGATGGCTCTGACGCATTATATTATGAAATAACTTCTATTGTGGGATCGAGTGCTTCTAGTTCAGTGAACAATCCTGGATGTATTTGTGTGGTGGCCTGCAAAACCTTTCACATGGTCAAGGTTTGACAATTTCTACATTATTTTAAGTGCTCTTTTCTGTTTTGATGATGGTGTGATGGCACAGGAGCATTGCGGACATTTTGACAAACTAAATTAATTCAGTTTTGCTATGGCGTGTATCTATCCAAAAACATGATCAATTCATGAGAAAAGCAATGTTAGCTAGAAAGTTTTAGGTTCAGACTCACTTAGTTATTAAACTGGCTCCTTACTTGATGTGATCTTTACAGGCAGACACTAAGGCAAATATAGAAAATTTGCTCAATTAAATAACTTCTTTATATTTATGTTTTCTTAAAATACAGACGTCAAAGTATATATCGCTTTGCTTATTGTAAGTCGCTTTGGATAAAAGCATCTGCCAAATTAATAAATGTAAATGGAATATTATCAGCAGAAAATGTACTTAAAAACAAAAATTTTTCAACTTCGGCTCTAGTGACCTTCCAGTGGCTCTTTGCAGGCCACTTCACATATGTGTTCTCAGTGTTTAATAGAGACTTAAAAAAATCCATAAAGAGAAACAAGTGGTTTCATCTCTGTAATATTTATAGTTCACATCCTATGCTGTTGTGTTTATGCTGTGTTTGTACATGTTCATACATAATGTGGTAACTGTCTCTCCTCACACAGACAGATAAATACACAAACAAAAGGCATGCAGCAGTGACAGTGCCAGTGAATGATTGATGTATCCTCTGTTGTAGGTGCATGAAGCGAGCCTATTTTGTAGCCACACGACAAGACAGCTGTAAACTGAGCCACAGGAAAACAAAACCCAAGAGGCACTAGCATTTACCGTAAACCCAACAAAGAACAAGACTGGCCTGAAAGCTAGCATGTCAGTTAATTAAAATAAGTGGAAAACATGGTAGAGACAGACACAATACAAACACCTTGAGTCAGGTTAAACACACTGGTTCAAGAAAACAAACACAGACAGGACACCACAACAACAGAGTAAACAGTAAGACATACCACTATGAGCACTGTTCTAATAAATGGAGGGAGCCAAACTGAGGCAAGGATGAAAAGATTTGAGTACGTGCTGTTTTGAAGGACAATGAGTGAAAAATAGGCTAAACAGGAATTTTCAGTAAATGGGAATGCATGACTGCAGGTCCATTTGTTGCTTTGGGGAAATTGTGTCCTAGTTTATTATCCTTCCTGTTCAAGTATTCTGAAACCTTTATAGGAAAAACTCAGGCATGTGGTGAGGTGAGTATTGTTATACAAATAAAACAAAACAATTATAAATTAAAAAAAGCTAAATATTTGCAAAATACAAACTTTTATTTACATAATCTAAAGTAAATCTATGAGCAATATAACCCTAACCATATATAATCTCAAAACATAGAATGCCTGTAGAGGAAATGATGACATCCCACTTGTACCTAATGTGTGTATTAGTTTGACATGTGTATGCAAAATGCGTGTGTATGCCTGCAAAGTGACATTGGAATATGTATGACTAAGGAAGTGTAAGTGAGACAGAGAATAAAGCTTATGACGCAAAATTCAGAAACGGAAATTAGATCCTAGAGATCGCAATATCGAGATTTGGAAAAAAGAAAAAAGCGCTAGGAAGCTTTAATAATATGTAAACTGTGAAATCTGGCAAAGTTTTTATCTCAGCAGAAGATATAGTCTCTTTCAAATTATAGAGAGCAAAGGCACGACTGAGCATATTCCACAAAGGTAGATATATCTGGGAACAGTCTGAACACTTACGGGACACCAATCTCAAAGATATTGTTCTGAATGAGCTGTTTTCCTAACATGATGATGCTCAGCTGAATACATAACTCAATAAGACAACCACCAGGGGCACACTGAGGGAGAGAAAAAAGAGAAAGAGACAGAGAATGAGCAGCAAGGTTCTTATAGCAAAATAATTATGATAACTGCAGTATTAATGACAGTTATAACAGTGACAGCAGAGTGACCGGTATAAATAATACATAATGCACACATATCTAAATTTACCTCTTCCATGCGATACTGGTTGAAAACATAAACGTAATCCCCAGGCCGACCTGCAAACCTGTTGGTAGGGATTAAAAAACAAACACAGATGCTTAGATAACCATGGAGGACGTTTCCGAACATCCTGATAAAACAAGCCATTTTTTGTTTGTTATAACATTGTGCTTCATACGCTAATGAGAACAACTCAGACCATACTGGTGTATATTGAAGTTTTTCAAGCAAAGCCTCATCCAGAAAAGGGTCTACTTCTTTTGTAGCTTTCTCTTGTCTTTTGTTTGTCCACCTTAATCTATCGAATAAACCTACCTAATCTTTCATTAGAAGAAATGCGAGGGATGTGTCTATGTATGGGCATATAAGAATGGAGTATTTAAGTTTCTGCTACTTATCAGATCTTGCTTTGTCTTCATTTCAAGCTTCTGCATTAGATTCGTCACCCCATACCAGCATTACCTTTTCACTTATTACTATATTTAACACTAACAAGGCACAAAAGCTAGTGCTTTAGGATGGACATGTCTACTTACCTTCCTTTGAAGAAGGCAACATAGAAAATGGGGGCATAAGCATTCATAAACTTTAGGAGGAAGGCCTTCAGAATGACACGCTCCTCAAAGCCAGTCTCTGTCTTTGGAATCTCTGCAGACAAAAATTGTTATTTTTAAAAGTTATTTTGGGATTACATGTATTACGTCTCCCAGCTACATTTACATCTACAGTGGATATCACTGTCCGGACTACACTGATGTTCAGCAGTAAATGCTGAATGAACTCATAATTTACATGGAAGACTAAACTGTAATTAAAACATTTGTGAGATGCACAGAGTAGAAGAGGAGAGACCAATACTTAAGAGAAAGAGCATTATTAATTTTTTTAATGAAGCACTCAAAATCAGAAGGCCTAGTATATGCTACTTCAACTTCCTACAAAAGATTTGAGTATTATGTCCTATTGACTGGCAACAAGCACTATTACCATAGGGCCATGGAACTTAGTCCAAATGTGTACAATAAATCTCACCCAGCTCTGTGAGCCAGGCAGCAGCGGAGCCATAGATCTCGTCCAGGATGAGGATGACAACTAGGTTGATGATGACCGCTGTGGCTGTGACGGTCACTCGCACACTGGCTTTGATCTGGGGGTCAGGATTCATGGCCAGTGTAGCAGAGACGGTGATGCGGTACATAATCACCGCAAACACAGCAGCAAAAGTTACACCAAACTACAGCGCAAGAGGACGGTGAAGGGAATGCCGCAAAATAAAAAAAGCCCAAAACACCAGAAAGACAAAGATTAGAAAGAGGTTAAATCTTTATTAATTTTGAAGCAGTCATACAGTTTATTAACTACATTTAACAAAGGTGTTTCTGAAGGAACACTACTCACCATTAGTAGAATGGAGGAGATGTTAATGAAATAGCCGGGGAACCTATCCTTCCATGTAAGTCTCTCATCTCCAGTCTGTGAGACAGACAGACACACTTATACTACCAATTTAACACACACACACACACACACACACACACACACACACACACACACACACACACACACACACACACACACACA
>JAOUWY010000027.1:10926311-10948099 GCA_025728095.1 Prietella phreatophila
CACATTAGTATGGAGTATAGTGCACCACAAACACACACACACTTTAGTATGGAGTGTAGTACACCACAAACACACACCCACTTTAGTATGGAGTGTACTACACCACAAACACACACATACACACACTTTAGTATGGAGTATAGTACACCACAAACACACACAAACTTTAGTATGGTGTATAGTACACCACAAACACACACACACACACACACACACACACACACACACACACACACACACACTTTAGTATGGAGTGTAGTACACCACAAACACACACATACTTTAATATGGAGTATAGTACACCAAAAACACACACACACACACACTTTAGTATGGAGTATATTACACCACAAACACACACACACACACACATTAGTATAGAGTATATTACACCACAAACACACACACACTTTAGTATGGAGTATAGTACACCACAAACACACACACACACACATTAGTATGGAGTATAGTACACCACAAACACACACACACATTAGTATGGAGTATAGTACACCACAAACACACACACTTTAGTATGGAATGTAGTGCACCACAAACACACACACACATTAGTATGGAGTATAGTACACAACAAACACACACACTTTATTATGGAGTATAGTACACCACAGACACGCACAAACATACACTTTAGTATGGAGTATACTACACCACAAACACAGACACACTTTTGTATGGAGTATAGTACACCACAAACACACACACTTTAGTATGGAGTGTAATACACCACAAACACACACACACCTTAGTATGGAGTATAGTGTACCACAAACACAGACACACACATTAGTATGGAGTATAGTACACCACAAACACACAAACACATTAGTATGGAGTATAGTACACCACAAACACACACACACACACACACACACACACACACACACACACACACATACACAAACTTTAGTATGGAGTATAGTACACCATAAACACACACACACACACACACACACGCACACACACAAACAAAGGCATGCATGCACACACACAGTGTCCTCCACTAATATTTGCAAACTTGGTAAATATGAGCAAAGAAGGTTGTGAAAAATTGTCTGTATTTTTTAACTTTTGATCTTTTCTTTACCAAGGGTGCCAATACTAGTGAAGGGCATTGTATATCCACTGATCCACTGTATGCTACCAGACATACTTATGGATTTAAACCATGAGTTGCAGATAAATAAATGTGAGTACATAAATGTGAAACTATAGTAAATGACTAAATGACAGAATACCAACCAAATGCTTCTTTAAAAAAGAAAAAAAAAAAGAGCTTAATGGTCAAAAAAAAAAAATTTTTTTAAATGACCAGGCCTGACAAGAAACAGTTGTCATGGAGAGGCACAGACAGCTGAGAAATTTCACACATTTGAAATATAATAGGACAGCTTCAATACACTTTATATATGACAGCAGCATTTCTGAAAATATTATCGTACAGCATATACAGTGGCACCCTTGGTAAATATGAGCAAAGAAGGCTGTGAAAATGATCTTTATTGTTTAACCTTTTGATCTTTAAAAAAATAATAATAATCACAAAAATACTCTGCTCATATCAAACAACTGCAAAAACAACACAGATTTATCAAAAAAATAAAACAAAACAAAAAACACTGTTAAATATAGGTATGCAAGACTTATTGGCACCCCAACGAATTCATATGAGAAAAATATATTTGAAGTATATTCCCATTGATATTTTAAAATTTTTAGTACATCTGGATTATTAGGAACAGGAAATTGTTCAAGCATGACTTCCTGTTTTACAGGAGTATAAATATGAGGTAACACATACGCTAAATTCAATTTGTCATTCATAAGAAAACAAGGAATATAGCTGTGATGTGCAGCAAAAGGTTGTTGAGCTTCACAAAATGGAAAGTGCCTATAAGAAAATAGCACAAGTATTGAAAATACTCATTTCCACCATCATGGTAATAATTAAGAAGTTCCAGTCAGCTGGACATTTTATGAATCAACCTGGAATTGGACATGGGTCTATACTGTCTCAACAAACTGAAGAGGATGGTTCGAGTGGCCAAAAAATCTCCAAGGATCACAGCTGGAGAACTGCAGAAGTTAGTTGCTTCTTGGGGTCAGAAAGTCTCCAAAACTACAATCTGAAGTCACCTACATCACCACAAGTTGTTTGGAATGGTTTCATGAAAAAAGTCTCTATTCTTATCCAAAAATAAACTCAAGCATCTTCACTTTGCAAGACATTACTGAAACTTTGAATGGGATCGGTTTCTATGGTCAGATGAAACCAACATAGAGCTTTTTGGCAATAATCACCAGAGGTGGTTTTGGCATACACAGAGAGGTAGCCATATGGAAAAGTACCTCATGGTCATGGTTAAATATGGTGGTGGCTCTTTAATGTTTTTGGGCTGTTTCTCTGCCAGATGACCTGGACATTTTGACACAAAATCAAGGTCCTGCCATGGCCATCCATGTCCCCTGACTTGAAACCCACAGAAAAACTGTGGGGTAAACTGAAGAGGAGAGTCCACCAGCATGGACCTCGAAATGTGTAGGATCTGGAGAGACTATGTATGGAGGAATGGTCTCTGATCTATTGTCATGTATTCACCTATAATGCCTGATGAGGTTGGAGAAGACTCAGAACTGTTATCTTGGCAAAGTGAGGTAGCACAAAGTATTGACTAAAAGAGATCGAATAATTGCACATGTATATTTAACAAATTTATTTTATATACAATTGATTTTTGTTGTGGAAAGACCTGTGTTTTGTTTGCAATTGTTTGATATCCATAAGAGCAGAATATTTTGGTGAATTTGTTGATCAAAAGGTTAAACACTAAAGACAGTTTTTTTTTACAGTCTTCATTGCTCATATTTACAGAGGGTGCCTATAGTGGAGGGCAGTGTACTGTATGTCTGTTTGATTGACAGCCTGTCAGATGGCATGCCACTGTCAAAATGCCATCTGATCACAATACAAGTCTCAGGATCAAGTACTAGCTAAAAAAAAGAAAGAAAAAGAAACTTCAAGCTGGCAAATGCAATGTAAGCACAATATAATGCTTCGCTGTATACTACTATGCTTCTATGCAGTTAGTGGAAGCTGATGAGCAAACTCTGTACCATACACTAAACTGATTGTAGCTGGGTCAAACATTGTGTCCACAATGCTAATAGAGGGAACCCACTTTTTACACCATGACTCATGGGTATAACACCTCTTTAAAAATGAAAGCTGACCTAGAATCAACTCACTGTCCATATATACACAGTAATTTTGTCATTGAAGAATGGAGCTAATTCAGTATGAGCATGCTTTCTCTGAGGGACTTAGTACATGAGGAAGATAGATTATTATGCCACATACATGCCAAACGCTTAAGAAACATATAACCCAGTGACAAAGCCACCTCAAGAGTTAGGACACACAGAGAAGGTCTTAAAATGATATTATACAGTTATGTATGTTTGATAACACCAACTGACAAGTTTTTTGGTTCTTTAAAAAGTTTCATATTTTAAATGTGCAATAGAAATCAATTTTCAAACTCCAAAAAAATCCATTTAAATGACCAGAAGAGTTTAGGCATTCCTGAAAAATTCTAAATCAATGCCATTAAGGGAACTTGTCGAAGTAATTCAATATAATCACAATATCTGTCTGAAAATTACATTTAATGAGATTTGCAATCATATTGTTCAAAGTTTAAAGCATAGTTATTTATCACAATTGCTCAGCCATTAGAAGACACATCTGTCACTCACTACACCAATAAATAAGTCATCACTCCGTAGCAAAATGCAAAGTTGAATAAATGTATGGGGAAATTGTGTTCTACATCGGTGTCAATAAACACCAAATAAACAATAAATATTTAACATTACCTAACGTGAATTTTTATCCAACTCAAGCCAGTCATCTATCTTTAACTAAATCCACCAATATTACAACCGATTATATTTAATTCATTGAGGAAATTAAATACATTCACCACAATATCGTACATATATTTTCACTTATGAAAACATTAATGTAAAAATAAAAATAAAAAGGATAAGGATAAGATTATTATGCCTTTAATGTGTACAGCTAAAGTCAAAGTGTGGCTGCACAGAGAGCATGGCCAACCCGGCATTTCTAATCCTCTTACATGCTTAGTGACACATGAATAAGCATACCTAAATATGTCTTCTTAAGTGCAAATTTTGAGTTTACAGAGAAAAGGAACTAATGAGCTTCTTGACTTTATAAGTCATATTGGAATGAAGAAATGTGTCGATCTGAGCAATTCTTGATGTGTTTTGTGACATACAGTAGAACAATTACAGAACATTTGGGTCATTAAGTATTTGAGACCAGAATAATCAAATGGTATTATGTATTACACCAGTATATCAAGCAGTAAAAATTATGGTGTGTTATATACATCGTGGATTAATATTTTTACCTTACCTATATGCATGTTATACCACAGTGAGATGGTATTGCCAGATCCAACTATCTTAACACTGCAGTCAAATCTAGCTTTATTTTCTATATACTGTACATAAATAAAGTGTAACAAAATATCACACAGAAGCAACACTCTGTTCCCACCTAAGTACCACAGTACTAAAATACTTTCCAACAGAACAGCACACAAAAATGACACTACTCTGATCCCAGCTAAGTACTAAAACACTAATATGCTTCCCAAGCCCCACCTAGACTTCAACTGAACTGAAAACGCTTGCAACCACAGCAAAGGAAAAATGAAAGCTCAAGACCCCTTTAGCGTATATTCTAAAGAGAGCAGATCCAGGACTATTCAAAATTAGCAACTGACAGCAAAGCAGCATCAGAAAAGCATATTCAGAGACCAGCGACCAAGAAAGTAAGGACCAGAGGCCAGAAGTATAAAAGAGGAGAGGGGAAAACCCTGCAGCCCCACAGTAAGGAAAAGAGTTAGAGAGAGTGACAGGAAAGCAGGTGCAGAAGCTCTAGAGCAGTGATTAGAGCAGTGACCTTCCGACAGAATTTTGTTTCAACCCTAATCAAAACACACAAGTTCCTGATAATCAGGTTACCTTATTGGTTGGGTCAGATCTTTTGGATTAGGGTTGAGTTAAATTCTGTTGGGCAGCAGCAGGAATGGTGATCATTGCTCTAGAGGAACTACAGTGGGCGAGAAACAAAGAGAAAGATCAGCATTTACCGGGTTCCCTGCAGCCATGGCAGACAGCAACCGCTGTCTCCATTTGTCCTTGCCTGGATCGCTGCTCTCCTCCACACTTTTCTGAGGCTGGAAGAGACAGAGCCCACGGATCAGGTAACAACACTAAAAACAGTAGCGGTTAGGAGCTCCAGCCAGACACCAGCACTGCTTATGGACAGAGAAGCTGAGCTCTCACCTCCTCTTCACTGCTTGCTCACCTTTCTCTACCTACCTACCCACTTACATCTCACTGCCTCTCTATCTCTCTCCCGCTTTCCCTCATCCCACTCCTTCTGCCATGGCAGAACCTGGAGCAGCCCACCAACCTTTCATGTGATGGTGCCAAATGACTGCAGCCAGAGCAGAGAATCATGGGGGTTTTGCTGACAGCTTGCAGTGTTTGGCACCAGCCCTCTACCCCTAACTGCTCATTCTGATTGCTTCAGAGAAAAGAAAACATACACTGCAAGTGCCGTACTCCTAGTGACAGGTCTGCACAGAGCAAAAGCAAAACATCCGTTTAAGGTCAGTTACGATTTAAAGCAACAACTAAAAATATTTGGCAGCACTCTTCGTTACGGATGTGTTAAGGTGTTCTTATGGTTTTAGGTCCTGAAGGGGGGAAAAACTCAAAGGAATCTTACAGTTTGTAGAGAAAAGCAAATAAAACAGTAGTGATTATTTCAGTAAAGATTTCAGTTTCGTATAAGAAAACTGCTCACCTCACGTTTGCTCTTCTTTTTGTTTCTCCTCTTCTTTTGTGTCTTCTGAAGGAGTAATGTTTCATATTTAGGTCTGGGATGCTCCTGCATATAGAAAATTATGCGAGTGTGTATGTGATTCACTGGCTTCATTTGGAAGACTTTCAAACTATTCAAACAGGTCAAAATCCACAGCAAACCAAGGGCACACACCAAGCTTGGAAAACTTGGGGGAGGAGGGTTTACAAAAGAAAATATATAAAAGTCAAACCTTTGCTCGTTCCTGATATAGGGAAGATGGAAAGGGGAGTATTCAAATTAAATTATCAAATTCAAATCAAACTGATGAATGAAAACAGTAAGCACTCTGGCCATTCTTGTGTTAAATGTTTACTGTAAGACACACACCTCTTCTTCCTCCATTCCGGTCATATTCCAGCTGTAGTTCAAACTGTTTTGTCTGCGTTTCCAGTGCTCCAGAAACATTACCGCTTTATGACGGGACCAGGAGAAAGAGAGAAAAGGAGGAAAGATGAGACGAGATGACTAACCAAACATATTATGTAACTGAAAAAATGAGAGGATCACTTGTTAATAACGTCAGTCATTTACATATTCTATTATAATCGTCATGTCTCTCTTAACTCAAACACACTTTAATAAACTAGATTTGTAGTAATATCCGGGATGAGGTATCATCCCATTCACTTTGGTTCAAAACTAAAGAAATGTTTACCATCAGTCTATAAAGCACGAGTGAACGTCAATGATATCAGCTGCTGATATTCACTGGTACAAAGAGATACAGGTGCATGATTGTGTACACAGACACACGCACACATGTCTGGCTACCTCCCCAACCCAACTCCAGGGTAAGTGCCTGCATATAAAATAACGTGTATGCCACATGCAGCAGTAAAAGACAAAGGGCTTTTACAAAAGCTGCACGAGAAAGGCCGATGATGGAGCCTTGAGCCCACGCAGCCACTGATAGACACAGGTAACACTATACCCAGACTGTTAATCTCCCACACATACTGTACACACAAGTTTTTTTTTAATCTCCATCTCCATAGAGACACACCAACAGATCTGCTTACTACCATAGCCTGTCACCTGAGTCTTGCATTCATCAAAGCAAGGGAATGCTGTGGCAGTGCACAAAAAACGGACCTGTGTTATGTTTGGCCTTATTTAGAAGATTCGAAAAGGAAGGATGGAAGAAGAACATAAAAGATAAGGTGGGGGAGAAGAGGATGATGCCTACCCCAGAGGGACATGAAGATAGCAAAGAAGACAGTGGCTGGATTGTCAAAGAGGTGGCTGGCACGGGCAGTGCCGCAGGCTGTGCTCAGGTGCCAATAATCGCAGACACGATCGCAAAGTGGGCACATAGTAAAATTCTGTGTCTCATCACACATCTCCAGACTGAAACAAAAAGTAGACAAAAGGTACATCAATCCGACAGCACATAGTGGAGTCCCACATTGAGTCAACCTCAACCATGACATGATTGAGTGAATCATATGCAGTCAATTCAAAACAACTAATCACAACTTGTCACACGTCTCATTAATATCAATGGGTCAACAGATTCTCATCTTCACAATAAATAAAACTGCTTAATAGACTCATGTATTCAGATTTGTGTTGACATTTTCTGTTCACAGTATTCCTCAGAAAAGTGTAATCACTAAAAATCATATCTGATATACTAAAGCTATTCTCTGTTTCATCAGACGACCAATAGATTTGCTTTATGATCCTGTATGTATACCGACACCTGTGGTACACTACAAGTAACCCAAGCAACATTTGTATTGTACAGAATTGTCCTACAATTGCACTCTGAATACACTCCTGTCCTCCTCAGGCTGGCCTGCCAGGCCCTTTCATCCTCACACCCACACACTTCAAGCCTGATGCCTTGTGGCCAAACACTGTTTCGTACCTAGGAACATTGGTGTCGATGGTGAAACAGCCGTACAGGAACACAATGATGCCTACCAAAGAAGCCAAGGCCAAAAGCTGAGTGTAAACCCCAAGCCAGGCAAAGTACAGGCCTATCTTCTCCCCAAAGTATTTTCTGAGGGCAAAAGTAAAAGTAAGACAAGAAAAAGCCTCCAGAAACCATAGTCATGTAAATAAACACCAAAAAGCAGTCATAATATATTTTGAGGAGCAATATGTAAAGTTATATATTTAAAAAAAATATATATATATATATATATATATATATATGAGAATGTACCTGATAAGATCAATGGGCTGATATTTATAAAAGGCCCCATATCTTGCCCATTCATCATGTAACAGCTGGAACAATTAGAAGAGTTCAGGATTCATGACTACAAATGACATTGTGATTGATTAGGTTATACAGTTAAATTGCTACTCACCTGTCTCTCATTCTTCTGTTCGGCTTGCCTAGAGTCCTTAAAGTCTCCCTGCAGGCATACAATTATAAAAGCATCACATTAACAACACTGAATGTACTAAAGGCGGAATATCTTTACGTACTACTAAAGGCAGAACACACTTCATTTAATAATCAGTAAATGGGTCGGATAAGCACAAAGAGTTTTTGAAATGCGTAGAATCAACTTACATCATGCAGAGGGAATGCAGAGTCATACACCCCTTTAGCTATTAATGTAGTGATGCCTGTAGGCAAGGAGAAAAATCACCATATATTACTACACACTACCTCAGGGATAACCATCTGACTGTCATGACGGGACTGACTGTCTGCCATGCTTTATGTGAATGCAGCACACGAGCTTTTCAAAATGGAAGGAGGCTGACATATAGAACACAAGCTTTAATCAAAGTAATTAATCAGTCCTCAAAGGAACAACATGCGCACACTCACTATTAGCCCTCAATTAAGAACATGGCTCCCTAGCAACAAGCTAGAGGGACCACCACTCCCCCCCATGGACCCTGCTTCACTTCTGAGCCCAATCTTAAGATTGCATGTCCCAGTTTAAACAGTAGATGAGACAGAGGAGAAGTGAGAGATTAAGAGAGTAGGCTAGATATGAGACCCTGAATCTAGCCCCTTCTGTTAGCTAGCCTCAATTCTCCTGTAGCTTGTGGCAATGTCCGTCTGCCGAGCAGAGCGATCCAGGAGAGCATACGGATTCCTCTCAAGCACCTGCTCAAGCAGCACTAAGCCCACTGAACCTCTGATTTCAGGCCTGGATTTTCTCAGGATTCCTCAAACACTATGCCACGATTGGTTATCGTTTACTGTATTACTAACCCATGGTTTGGCAGGTCCGTGTGCAGGCAGTGCGTCTAAGGATTTCATACACCTGGGAGGAAGGGAGAGAGTGATTGTGAGAGAGCAAGCAAGAGAAAGGGAGAGACAAACAAGCCAAAGTGTTCCTGAAAAGGCCACAGGGGAATTGTCTCCTAGTAATATGTCCACAGGGAAAGAAGTCACCTCAGACTTCGGGTAAATAATCACATTATTCCAAGAGCTTCACATAACAATCAGGAGAACTAACTACAGACATGCCATAAAAATAAGACAAGACAATCTTTGCAGCTACAGGAAAACAGAACTCACAATTCGACTCCTTGTGGCATTGTCGAAGAAGGTGTCCTTGCAACTGATGTTGTACCTGAAACAAGACGAGTATAATAAGGCTGAACAAGACAGGTGTAGCCAATGGAATGAGTCAGGGTTTATGTTTTTGAGTTGCTCAGGTGCCTTTGGCACACAGAGAAATCTCAGTAAATACCAGTCTACCCACTAACCCATCCACCCCCCCCAAATTATCCAGAGAGGTTTCTCACAGATGGAGCTTGTCCCGGGAGAAGCTGTGAGAGAGGAACTTAGTGCGGCTCTGCTGCTGCAGGTCAGGGATGTGGGGTTGAAATGGCTGGTTAAGCTTCCTCCACACTGTGTTCATAGTTGCTGACAGACCCTTCTCTTCTTTCAGCTCATAGCTCTGGGAGAGATGTGCAATAAAGCATCATGGTACGAGTAAAAAGGAAGTTCAGACATAAACCTAAGGCCTGAGAATAAAAACAATGTAAATATAGAGGAGGGTGTCCAAAAATAATTATGTTGGTATAACACCTTATCTACTGAAACATCTACTGTCCTTGTCAAAAACGTGTCCCTTCACAAAACCACATCCACACATAGGTACTTATCTAAAGTTTCTTCTTAGTTTACAAGATGCCAGTACAGACTACCATGTGGTCTGAACATCCACACTCTAGTACAGTATGAAGGAAAGCTCTGTGAAGATAGACAGCTCCAGAACAAAATGAACAGAAATTACACACCTTTTTGGTGGGCACCTTGATTTTGAGAAACTCTGCCTCTCTGCTTAGCACCTGCCAAGGGGCATGTAGCCGGACAAATCCCTGCCCATAGACCTTGTGCTGAGGGAGAAACAAACAGAGTGCTTCAGTAAAGAAAGAGAGCTTCAGGAAAGTTGTATTTTCCAACAGATCCAAGTCAAATATCTGCTAGAAATGGTCTAAACTTTAATACTGTTCAAAATATGAGAATTTGTTGTAATAATGACTGGAGTATGTTTTAACAAATATGCTGAAATGAAATTCACCTCTGACCTATTACTTGCTTTGAACATTATTTTATTTCTTTATTTCTACCCTCCATTTAATTTAGAAACCCCATCCCTTGCTTGACCTAGACACGACACAGGACAACGACAACCTATTCTCTTCAGCAACTCTGCGAATGCATCCTTTTGTACCACTGGTCATGCTCAATTGTCAAACACCCTTCTCTCTGAGATCTTGAGCAACTGTGTCCTCTGGTAAACCTTATGCTAGCTGGCATAACCTGGGTCCCAGCTGGTGAGATCGTCTCTGCGATGCTGGGCAGTGCTTTCGTTGGGTGCGCTCCAGGTTCTCCCTGGGGGATTAATTATGTGTTAAAAAATATTTTGCATGTAGATCACAGTTACGAATGGAAGTAACGGGTCACTTTATCCAACATATCCCTACTGAGACCTGGTGAATAGTTATGTAAACTTCTGTTTGGTAAAACAGTGTGTGTGTGTGTGTGGTGTAACATGCAGATAAGTTATTCAAGAAAAGTAATCCATGACAATTTAAAATTGTAATCTGATTACATTATTGATTACTGCATGTAAAAAGTAACCAGATTACTAATTACTTTACTTTCAAGTTACATTCAAAACCTACCAAAATACACTACAAAGTGAAACTCGTAGTTCCTTGCATAATTGAAACTCATGTCAATGTATGACATGATCAGAAAAGTTGGATTTATAATAAAACTTGCCCTGGGTGTTGTCACTTGTTGAAGGACTACCAGACGGATAAATTATAAATCTTTTCTAACTAGGCTAATTTGGTATCACTAACCAAGTTGAGGCACAATTAAGCTATCACTGTATGGGTTTAGCTGCTACAGAGAGGTGCAATATACATTTTCTACCCTTATGCTCTGCTCATATCATGTTCACTTAAACTGGAACTCAGACATTTACACACATTGTTTTCCTGCTCAACATGAGAGGGTGTTACGGTTTCAGTTTCAACCCCTTTACTGGTTTAAAATTATTACTTTTTTTTTTTCTTTTTATCTGCGTATATCCATTTTTAGCTCACACAGTCAGTGTGAGGAGTGTTTGGCAGAATTGAGAGCTGTCAGCCAACAAGATACGAGTATTTCCACATATTTTAATTTAAACCCTGTCTGATTGGTCTCGCCTCCGTTCACTGAAGATTATAATATTACAACACCGCCGTCTTCTTTTTCTGACGTTCAGTTATGTAGTGACAAACTGCTCCAAGTGGACAATTATTCGGGGCTAAAGAAAAATCTTCGGGGATACAGCCCCCAATGCCCAGGCTCACATGATTTATTTTAAAAATGCATTTTACATAATATTGTTTTCTTAACAATAAATTTGTAAATGCAAGTGATGTAATTTTGTTATGAGTAACTGTAATAAAATTATATCAATTTAAAATGTAATGCGTACACTCATAATCAGAAAAAAGTCATTATATTACAGTGACTTTGTAACGCATTATACACAACTCTGGTAACAGGACCCCAAAGTCCTGTTCTCTCCACACAGAGATGATGGTAACTTGATACTCAGCTATGGCATGGCATGAGCAACGAATAAGCAGCTGTTCAGAGAGGAAGAAGAACAGGTGACCCTAAGCACTCCCATTTTTTTCCTGTCCCCTCAACACACACACACACCACACAAAAGTGAGATAAAAATAACATGTGGATCTGAGAAGGTTAATTAGGATAAGATATTCCAATTAGTACTTCATCTCAGCAGGGTAAGGCAATTAGGTCGATTTTAGCCTGGGCTGAGGGGGAGCCTTCGTTACAGAAACTGGCTGTGGCTGACATTTAAGGGGCTTCCAAAGACTCAAAAGTGGAAGTGTCTCCACATGATAGGCTGAATCCTGTCTTTGACATTTGCAATAATTAAGCAGAAATAAAGGGCAGTCAGTGATAGAATATGAACAAGAAAAAAAAAACATCATGTGTCTCTGACTGATGATGAAATCGTATTCTAATGAGAATGATCGTCATAAAATAGACCTATTAACAAAAGGAACATTTTTTAAATCAGCAATGATAAAATTGATGAGGTCATAGCTCTTGACACTCAGGTGAAAGGAGAAGTTTGGTGTTCAGATTGCAGTCATTACATGAAGTGAATAATTTACAGGCTGCAACCTCAAATACTTAGTAGTATTTACAGAATATATCAAATGTATCACCATCCTTTAAAGTCAGCTACACCAAAATATCTTAGGTTACAAACATGGGGGAAAACAAAGAAAGTAATATTTATATAACACTTAATACACAACATATTCACAAATATAATTTAGCATTATTGTAATGTTGTTAATGTTGTCATATATATAAAAATAAAATGTGCATGGTGTTATTATTATTAACCAACAAGCAGTTTCCTTCTGTGAACGAGTGAGAAATCCAGGTATCAGAATGAACAGAATAACTGGTCCAGTTATTACTAGAAATCTGACAGGAAAATTTTATTCTATTTTCATTATACTATTCTATTTTAGTATTTCTCTGTGTTTGTCACTATGGTTACGGACGTTATAGGCTAGCTGGGTCTGACCATCTCCCAAATGGTGCCCTAAACCCTACTCCAAGTCCTCCTCCAAGTTCGCACTTTAGGTGAAATGAAAACATCTCTTTCAAAAGTCTGTCAGGGTGCCTGAATGAATAAATAAATAAAATAGAATAAATAAAATAGAATAAATAAACAAAAATGTAGTTTCATACAGTATACAGTTCCACTAGTACTGCAACCGTTTCAGTGACCCTCATTAGTAAATATAGCCATCAATAGTAAACAATGACTGTATTAATATTTATGAGCATGGAGCTGAAGCCAGCTAAGCAAGATATAGCTAACAAACTAGATACAACATTAGTACTTCCTTTTTAATCCATATTAAGCTTGCAGTTTTCACTATTTCTCACCTGATAGCATTTTACATTTCACACTTGTACTCCGATTAAGATGCTAATTTAGTCTTGTCAATCATGAACAGCCACTAGGAAAAGAAGGCTGCACATTCTGCCACATTAAAGAGGTGGCCAAGAGTCTTCCAAGATGAGAATAAAAATATACTCACCTCTAAAATTAAATGTAGTTGCAATCATTTCATTTTTTAAATATGATTTTCACCTAATTCAACCAACAATCAAAAAGGTGTTTGTGTTGAGCATCCAGAAATCTCTACTCTACAAACATTAAGGGACATACCCGTACTCAAATGGTCTATTCCCAAACTAGTGTCTAATCTTCATAGGGATTGTGATGTAATATATATAAATATGTCTGCAGTAGCTACACCTCATCAAACAGTGTGAAACTGACGACAGTTGATTTATTATAACATGATATACAAGATCCTTAAGACTGAGGATTTAACTATTTGTTTCCATAATCCAAAAAAGTAATAGCATTGGTAAACTCATGAGAACAGTCAGCATGGTTAGAAAGTTTGAACTGATGCTCCAAATCCTGTTCCAATTTGGAATATCATTAAGGCACTACACAGCACAACACAAGACATTTCTTCAATATCGCTGTAACAGTGTTACTATAAAGGTTGTTCTAAAGAATATATAGACAATTCTGCATCCTCATTGGAACTGTATCCAGATGGTGTTAAAGTAAAGAATACGGTCATTTCCGTCATCTTGTTAGGTAAGTACTATGAATAAACAGGAATGGAGAACATGGAGATACAAGATTATTCTTCAATGGCTCACAGCTCAGGAAGACTGGAATATATGAATATTTTTTTAAAAAAATTGATTGAGAAATGCCACATTGTAGGGATTAATCATTCATTCAGATATGCATAACCTTGTACTATACATCTACACGCATTACACAAACTGCATGTTTTAATATAGAGAGTCAGATATTGGGATAGTACTTCTACACATAAAAAAGATTATAAATGTGTGGTGATATAAATGCCTTGAGCATCACTATGACAAACAATTTTACCTGGCATTAGGTAAAAATTAAATGTAGACAGCTTGGACAGTTCTCACTTGAACACACCAATGGGCAGCAAATGTACCCTTCAGAAAAGACACTACATTTCTGTTTTAATAATGATTATTGCTTATCAATCATCCATCCTGTGTTAAGCAAAGGGAAATGTTACAAGTCTCTGCTTTTTGCTTCTGAGACTTTAATTACCAGTTAGTAGTTAGAGATGTGCAGTGCAGTCTTTATTGACGTGCTATGCTTTTAAAATCTTTTTTGATTAAGGATACTGACAAGGTGACCTAGATCCAACAGTGATATAAAGTATTAAGTATGAAATAAGTGTCCAGCTGTTAAACATTGTTATGTTGATTGTCATGCTTTTGTTCTTAGTGTCTTCCATTTCAGAGTTATGAAATGGTCTTACAGTCTTACACTTACATACTGAAGTGTGATGTGGGATGTTAAAAAAATTCATCTTATCTGGTGTCTTGGAATACTGGGCAGCACAATTAAACATATTTTAATCATAATGAATATTTTTGCCTGTCACAATTATGTATGAGCTTAGCTAAAGCACTTGTTGTTTGCACCTTATGCTGAGTCGTTAACTCCTTTATTCATTTTAATTTTATTCATATTTAAGTATAGTTAATGTTTGAACAATTAATGCTCAATTAGTGTCACTAAGGTCTTATTTCGTTCGTAATGCAGGCTCATAATATTCTTTAAGTGCTCCTCAATCTAATAACTAAATTGTAAGTGTAAATTCAGAAATATACAGAAAATATATATAAAAAAAGTAGCATGTCATTATTCATCTAATATAAGGGGCATATTAAAATATTACATTATTACTGCGGTTATCTTAGACAGTCTTCTTCAGATTTCTTCAAACCCACCATCATTTCAGCTTATTTCATGTTTTAAAACAACCAATCATTTATACAGGAAGCCAATACAATAGAAATTAATTAGTAGAAATGTAAGCATTCATCCATCCCTATAATAATCGTATATGTGCATCTCTCACACCAGGCTCCTGTTTAGCAAATAAAACTGCTTTTGATCAGGTGTAGGATGAGTTTTAAATATGCTTTTTGTAATCTATTCAAGCTATACTGTATTAAAAAACGGCTAGAATATGCGTGCAAATGACTGACAATAATAATTCAACTAGGATGATTAATAATAAATCATCTATAATAACAGGGGTTTACAATGTGAAACAAAGCTGCTCTTTTGGCCTCTGAAACTGTAAGGCTGCCAAATACAGGTTTTTTTGGGAAAACCTGGCAGAGGTCCCAGTGCAATCAGAAGAGACAGTCAAAAGGGGTAGCCCAAACCAAACACCCACACACACAGAAATTCCACTCTGGTGTATTTTGTGAAGCTGTGGTTCTAGAAGAGCTGACATGAAATTAAATCTCTCAACAGTACAGACCAAATCATGCTGATGAACAAAACAACCTTGACAAATCTGCAATATATTCACACTAAAGTATCAAGGTTCTTCTTTAGTGAAATTCTCTGGTTGGAGCCTAGAGATAGAAAAAAAAAAACATGCCTCCCTACGGCATAATAAAAGCCATTCCATCTGAAAGGATTCAAAGCTACCGATGCTGAATAAAATCATTAAATCTAACCCATTTTAATATTCAATGTCAACCCTTTGCTCAAAAACCCACACCAGCTATTGTTTTCTAAGGTGCGTTTTGAATTCTCAGGTTGTGAATGCAACTAGTGTAAAGTAACATTTGGCCAAACTAAGTTTGTCACCATAACAGAAAGAGTCAACAGAAACTGTCCTATTACTCAGGAGAGTTCAAGTGTGATGCAGCGAATTAACCTTCACCCACCTCGTTATCACGCTCAGTGTGCAGTCCTGCATCTCTCAGGTGGGTCTCGAACTCATCTCGGATCCTGAGTTTGTCACACTCGGCCGGATCGGTCTGTCCCATGTCCACCACGACCTCAGCATCGTCCTCCTTCACCGCTTCAGCCTCTTTGCTCCCTGGCTGGGGAAAGCTCCCGTTTGAGATGACCGAGAGCCGGTGCTGTCCTTCAGAGTCCTGACCCACTGATGTTACCCGGTACACCAGCACATAGTCCACCTTCCTCTTGCCATCAGCAAAGTACAGCCCTTTGCCCGGCTCGTGCCCCATGCCGTCCAAGAAGTTGTTGACCACCTAAAACGGGTGGCAAAAGTGTAAATGCTGGTCCTCACTGTTTTGAGTGCATATCAAATTCACATCAGAGGGAAGCTAGGAGGGTGGGGGGCTCGGGCGGTGATGATAAGCATGGATGTAGGTCAGTCTATTGCTATTTCTAATTTAGCTGCTCTCAATAGTCTCAAATATAGCCTGATAGAGGAGGAGAGCAGCACTGGTTGGGAACACCTTTCATTCAAGGTTGGATGCGTTAAGAGTCACCAACCTCATCACAAATAATTTAATACTATCCTTATCCAATCAAACGTGTTGAGTTAGTTACGAAAGAAACAGTACTTACGGGGAGCTTGTCAGTGTGTAGCATGTTCTTTGAGCTCTTCACGGAGACCACAGAGAAAGAAACACACAGCGAACTGAATCGCTCCTTCTTCCGCGCGACTAAACGCCTACTTTATTCAGAACGTGTCCACACCGTAATCACCTCGAAGAGACACGCCACTCGCCAAATGAAAGCCTGCATTCTACACAAGAGAATCCCTCCCGCATGTAGAGTTTTGGCACTGCTCGCCACTGACGAGGCTGACTAGGATGCGCGAGGCGAAGCGAGGCTCTCGCAGAACTACAGCATCTCCATAGAAACTTGTGATTCGTCACTCGCTTAATTCCAGAGACACCTGTGCATCCTCAACACCGCCTTGCCAGATTAGGACGTTGTCCAAAAACACGGAGCTGTTTAAATCAAATACGCCTGGAATATCGCATTGGGATGACAAATATAATTGGGCAAAGTTAGTGTGAGCTGGTTTATAGGGTATAGGAATAGAACAGGTTTATAAACCACCACTGGCTGAAATGGGTCCATGGAAATGGAGCAGATGGATGTAAATGACAGCTCATCATACTCCGACAGTGGTGGATCAATGGTTAAGGCTCTGGGTTCTTGCTCAGAAGGTTAGAGGTTCACGCCCCAGCACTGCCAAGATGTTGGGCTCTTGAGCAAGCCCTGAACCCTCTGTATCATGTCTGACTACAACTTCACAATAAGTTGGGATATGTGAAAAAAGAATGTCACTGTAATTTATAGGCAGTGTTTATTATTGAGCTCTTATCGGTTATTTATGTTTGACTATATTAGTCTATTGGTTGGGTTTCATCTAAACCACAATAACAAAAAAGTAGTTCTTCATCAAAAATACAAAATGACTTTTTTAAGAACAGGTGTCAAAAATGATTTCAATAAGAAGCAAGTGAATGTAGCTCACCGAGTGTGAACTTTCCTCCATGTAGTCAAAAGCATCAAGCCCCATTCCAGAAAGTTCTCTGGCTATGCTGAACAGTCTATCGCTGTGGATGGAGCTGGATTCACACTCAGCCACGTTCATGTTCAACTGATACGTTGTATTGTTCCTCGTTTCTGTACAGCAGAGAAATGCTTTTAATAGGTGTCTAAATGTTGAAAGCTTTATAAAAGATGATTTTGATTGAGAGTAGATGTTCAGTTATTGAGCCTCGCTTTCAGCACCATGGATAGATACTCAAAAATGAGGATCAGCAAACTGGAAATGTTTCACCAACCTACACAAAATGAGAATTATTTATCACTGAATAGTATAGAAATAGTAAACATTTAACAATATTTGTGAGAAGCAAGCATGTGGGTAGGAAATTTGTTATTCCTATTGGTTGATAAGTTAATAGGTTTTTCCACATACATAATATAAATATGTGGACAAAATGAAATTTTTGGATGATGTTTTTCTATTTCATGCTGAGGCACAAAATGTTATAGTCTTTAGTCCTCTGGTGTAAGTGTTAGATTGCAGGATGGGTTGTAGACATGGTCTGTGCTTCTACCTGGTTTGTGATAGAACCTAAAAAACTAAATTTAAATTAGACACTTGATTAGAGTGGAAAGCAACCATTTTAAATATTTTAATCTGATTTGATTATTTGTTTTTGGAGCTCAGAAGGTCGAATGCAGCTAGAACAAAGCAACCGGCTATTACAAAGTCAAAATGTCTGGAATGTCTTGAAAAAAGTTATTCCACTGAGTAAGCAGCTTGATATAGCCAAGTCATCCACAAATTACATAAACTTTATTAGAACTTTAGAGGTATACAAAAGAAATAAATAAGCAGAAAATAATTAGGTATATAATAGATTAAATATACAAAAGATCTGGTGAGAGAGAGAGAGAGAGAGAGAGAGAGAGAGAGAGAGAGAGAGAGAGCACAAGGATCATATCCAATCACTAAAATGCTATGCCTCATATACGAAGCATGGTTGACAGCGTCATAGTTTGGTCATGCATGGCTGCTTCAGGCTCACCGTATTTTATTAATGATGTAGCTGGTGATTATCATGCTGGAATTAATTATGAAGTCTATAGGATAAAATGTCCAAACATTGTGATTCTGCTTTGAATCCAACTGAGCCTACATTATTGATGAAGACTCTGAAGTCAGAAATTCTAGAAAACAAGAAATGCATGAAGGAGACTGATAAGTTAAGGCTTGGCTAAACACCTCAAGATGAAGATGTTACAAATCAGGCAGTGTTAATCATTACACGCTTGAGCCATTAATAGCTTGTGACATGTGTAACCAAATTCTTAGGCTCATCATTGCAAATAAATTAAAAAAATGTATGCTTACTCATAATCTATTTATTTATTTATTTATTTTCATTCATTAACAGTGAGGATTCTGCATTTATAATATATAATACATTTGGCTGCTTACATTTGTTACAGTTCATCACCTGTAATTTAATCTGTTGGTATTGATCCAGAAGTGTGCTACATTATCACTATTAGCAGTTTAATTAAGCAAAACTACAGTAACGAGTCAGTGTACATAAAAACACTAATACTTCACTTTTACGCATTATTTACATTTTAAAGAGTATTACTCCACTACATTTAAAGGAGATTTGTTATACATTTAACTCCACTGTATTTTTTCTGGCACGTTCATTTTATGAGCAAATAAACTGCAAATTTAAAATGAGTGAATCATAAGTAAAATAAATAAATAAATAAATAAACAAAAATAACACCACCACTACAAAATCACTGACTATTCATATAAAAAGAAACTCATATTAGCATAAATGTTATATCTAAAATTATACAATACATATTTCCTATTTACTTTTAATGTGATGCAGTAAAACATTTTATTACAAGTGTTTTAGTACTTTAAATTTTTATATGCACAACCACATTTGCAAGAATATACAGGTATTTTTACTTTTAGTCCATCATTGCTCAGCATAAACAAATATAACCACTATAAGATGACCAAACTCTGTTCAATTGTTGTCTAACCGGAGAGACATACACTTACCATCCTGTGTCGTTGATCCTGGACTGTTCATAGCCATGTTGCAGGTCTGAGGACACTTGGTTACTGTCAGGGTGCAAAATCCGCTCTTAGCTTTGTCCAGGCTTAAATCACAGAGGGTTGGAGCAGTTAATACCATTCCTGCTTGAGAGGAAACTTATGTCCAGGCTGAACTTGGACTAATTGTCCTGGTTTAGTAACAAGTGAACAAAGTCCATGACAAATTCCAGATTCAAACTTTAGGTAACTGATTAGCTGTAAATAGTAAATAATAATAATAAATTCATTCTGAAAAGCTCTCAATAAGATTCCCCCCAAAGAAAATCAAAAGTTAAAAGTTAAAACACATAATCTCTTCAATATAAGGCTTGAACATCTCATCCCCTGGTGCTGTATGATGTGGGATAGTGTCTCATTACACTATTCATCTGTTAAATATCTCTGTGATTAAATATTAAGGCAGTCTGTGCCTGCTTTTCGTGGAACCCTTATCCCAACTTCGAGGAAATACACTATGTCACAGACTTTATTTGGCTTGATTAGGCTCTTTGACTGACATATGTGCACTGAGGTTTTATTAGTCAGCATGGCTAATTAGTCAGAGCTACATGATACTACTACACTTTAGGAATATTAGAAAGCCTGTGAAACACAAGCAGTTTATCAGAAGATTATCACAAGGTTTTATAACAAAATATATGGTGCACCGAACAAAGTTGATTTAACATACAGTATGTGATCATATATCAAACACCCCCAAATATTTTTTCATTTGTCCCTACTACCTTACCATCTTACCTTTCCATCATTCACATGCTTTATGAAAAGGCTGTTTATATAAGTTTATTTTACTTTTAATTCATTTTTATTTTACACTTAAATCTACCATCTAGTCACATCCAAACCAGCAGTAAATAATGGCAAATATGAACGTGAAATGTACACTTTCCAAATAGATTTATTCTTAAAAAGCTCACCCACACAGCTCAGCAGATGCTCTCAGTTGATTTCCCCTTGGAAACAAGAATGAGGGGGGGAAAAAAGCTACATTTTAACTCTTCAAAAGCAGGGCTGCCAATTGATCCTGAGCATCCTCTTCATTTTTATACTAGGGTTGCATTTCACAATGGTGGACCCCATGAAAGGAGCTGTTAACTGGTGAGGATTAAATTACAAAAAAGAGGTTCAAGTCCATTGCTATGTACAAGATTATTTGAGCAGTAACAAACAATGTGATCATATATGAAATGCACAAACGACAAAACTAATATTAGCTCAGCTTTATACACATTATTAGATATATTATATAGCCTACAGCCAAACACATTTTTAATCCTTTCTGCTATCGGTATCTAATCCTAAAAGCCCAGGACTGTACAGCCAAACTCACTACAATTCTGAACATACAACATTATTCGATATAATTCATTTATAAAATATTTAATTCTGTAGGGTGTTGTCAACATTTTGGTACTTGGAATTTTCCAGAGATGATGTGTATTGAGATTAGGGGTCTTTGGCTCCCTCAAGGGGAAGAATATGGAAGTGTTTGGTTCACCCTCACAAATTACATTGGAATGTTGTCGTGGCTGCCATGCCGCTCCATTGCAGTGTACCATGCGCACACCTTGGGGAAATTCACACTCTTTGGAAATCACAATATTTGTAAAGAGTGGTTTTTGCACTTACTGTAGAGTTCCTGTCAGCCTGGCTATTCTCCTCAGATCTCTCTCATCAACGAGGCATTTTCATCTTTCAGAGAATGGGATGTTTTTTTGTTTTCTGCACAAATTCTTTTCACACCAACCCAGGAAAAGTCACTGAGATCCCCCAC
>JAOUWY010000027.1:10951822-10967309 GCA_025728095.1 Prietella phreatophila
ATGTATTTGCTTACATTTTTAGCACCTTTCATGTAACACATAAGGTTTCTACAAATTATGTAACACAAAGCATGACATAAACTCAGACACACACACACACACACACACACACACACACACACACATACACACACACACACACACACACACACACACACAATGCATGACCTTTAAATTTAGGACCAAAATAACTACAGTGAGGTCAGTGTGTATTACAACACAAAAGCAAGTTAGATTAAATGGTTTATTATATTACAGATGTACTCACATCCCAGGCAGGCCTTTTATCTCATTAAGCACAGATATAGTGAATAATATTTTCCAAACAGTAGAGCAGACCAAATATGAATTACAAAACTTCCACTGTGTTTATACTGCTAACTTCTTTCCTGTTCCTGTCAGCTTACCCTTTTAATCTGCTGTCCCAAAGAAAAAAATGTATATCATTTGCTTGTCTTTTCATTATTGTCATAATGTCTCTGTAAAATGTCATGACTGTCAGCTAGCCAGACACAAAATGATTTACTCACCCTCAAGCTGTTCCAAACCTGTATGCTGTGTACAGTGTAACACAAAAGGAGAATTCTGAAGAATGTTTACACAATTATACAGAAAAGCAGTCCATATGACACAAAGCTCTCGTATGGCCACTTGGACTGTAGTTTTTATGGCTGCTTTATAGTGCACCTTTAAAGCTCATGATCTTCTGCCATTTTATGGTACAGAGCTGTAATAGACTGGAAAAGGGTGAGGGGAAATCATCTTTTATGTGATAAAAAGTAACAGCATTTGGCTTTGGAATGACAAAAGGGAAAGTAAATGATAATTTTTTTAGGTGAACTATCCCTTTAACTTTTTTAGCACAGACTTGACAAAGACATACAGACTAGTATCAAAATACACTGGTTGCAGACACTTGGGTAGGGTTTATTGTCCAGAAAAGACAATTAAATGAATAAAAAAAAGGTCTGAGGATGATCATTCTCCCACTTTCAGTTTTATGAATCATTTTGTTCTAAAAGTGAATGTACTGAAAGGCTGTCAGTAAATCCAGGTAACCATGTTCATTATATTTATTCACAATATACACATATTAATTCTCCATCTTCTGCCTAATATCCCGAAAATGACTCTTCTCCTTACATTGACAATAACACATTACATTACATGAATCACGTAAATGTTTGTGGTCCTGGATATTACTGTCGGTCATTGAACGTTTCTGTCTTAAAACAGTTGAAAAATATTCAACTAGAGCTACTTATCTTACATTTTACCTCACAGTCATTTGGCCATTTCAAACACTCTGACATTGAAGAGTGTTATTGCTAGACAGACCAGCCTACATTTATTTACTTATTTATTTAACTTTTTGTCATCCTAACAACATACTTATCTGTGAATAATTTAGTGCAGCAGAGCAGTATCAAAAATATAAAACACTGGGGGGCTGGGATAACAATTTAGCCATATCTGATTAATGGGGGGACGTGTCCCCCTCTGTGTCTATGGTGGTAATGGCCTTGCCTCTGCCCACGTGGCTTTGAATGCTAAACACATTGTAGTTGATCAAGAGGCTTGAATAACCACTGAGGAGTCATCTTTGACATCTTTAACTTGAGTTTATTGAGTGCAATCATGTAAACAAAAATCTCCTGATATTTTCTGTGAAACTGAAAAGAAACTATAAATATGCTTACTTGATATACATTAATGAACTTACAATCTTCCAATTATGAATAATTATATTCAGTTATTACAGAAGACATAGCTGATCTCTAAAACGTAACTTACAAAATAGCCAAATTAACTAAATACATGCACATGCCATTAAAAAAAATACAAGAATGAACCATAAAACGTATAAGCAAAAGGCTTATAAAGGTCTTTAAACAACATATAAGAGAGATTTAGTGCAAGATCATATAATACAGCGTGTTTTTCACTCTGCAGGACTGGAAAATGGCTGACATGACTCTGATAAGTCAAGTCTTCAAAATTTGAATAATCAGAAAAAGCCAAAGAAAGCCACGTAGTGGTAGAAAAGGAGAATATGATATATAACAGGACATATTTAAAGACTTTGGCTTCAAGTTTGAGCACCCATCATCTCCTGCTCACCAGCCTTTTCCCCATCATGATCATCACGAATTAGAATTGCCTCGCCTGCTCCAGAGGAAATGCTTCTTGCGCCTGACCTCTTTTATAAAATTGCATTTAAATATTTTAAATAAACAGTTGTTGTGGACCTGAGACCATTTCTCCACACAGAATCTCTCCAGATCCTTAAAATTTGAGGTCGAGGCTGGTGGACTTTCCACTTCAGTTCACCCCACAGGTTTTCTGTGGGTTTCAAGTCAGGGGACTGGGATGGCCATGGCAGGACCTTGATTATGTGACAAAATGTCCTGGTCCTCTGGCAGAAAAACAGCCCCAAAACATTAAAGACCCACCACCATATTTAACTGTGGACATGAGGCACGTTTGTTTATGGCTACCTCTCTGTGTGCACCAAAACCGCCTCTGGCGTTTATTGCCAAAAAGCTATATTTTTGTTTCATCTGACAATAGAACCCGATCCCATTTAACGTTCCTGTAGTGTCTGGCAAACAAGACGCTTGAGTTTGTTTTTGGATGAGAGTAGAGGCTTGTTTTCTTGAAACCCTTCCGAACAACTTGTGGTGATGTAAGTGACTTTTGACTGTAGTTTTGGAGACTTTCTGACCCCATGACACAACTAACTTCTGCAGTTCTCCAGCTGTGATCCTTGGAGATTTTTTGACCACTCAAACTATCCTCTTCACAGTGCATTGAGACAATATAGACACACGTCAAATTCCAGGTTGTTTTATAAAAGTTCCAGTTTTCTGGAACTTCCTAATTATTGCCCTGATGGTGGAAATGGCCATTTTCAATACTTGTGCTATTTTCCTTATAGCCACTTCCCATTTTGTGAAGCTCAACAACCTTTTGCAGCACATCACAGCTATATTCCTTGTTTTTACCCATTGTTATGAATCACTAAGGGAATTTGGCCTATATGTTACCTCATATTTATACCCCCGTGAAACAGGAAATTATGGTTGAACAATGTCCTGTTCCTAATCACCCAGGTGTACTAAAAATGTAAAATATCAATGGGAATATACTTTAAATATATTTTCTCATATGAATTCATGGGTGCCAATCATTGTTGCACACCTATATTTAACAAATATGTTTCTTTATAAACATGTGTTGTGTTTTCAATTGTTTGATATCCATGAGAGCAGAGTATTTTTTGCGAATTTCTTGAATAAAAATCAAAAGGTTAAACAATAAAGACATTTTTTCACAGCCTTCTTTGCTCATATTTACCAAGGGGGCCAGTATTAGTGCACTGCACTGTATTTGTTTGTTGATGTTTCATGTAACTAACAGTGCCTTGCATGAGTATTTACACCCTTGAACTTTTCCACATCATGTCTACAGAAAATAACCCATAATACTGACGTGGAGGAAAATCAGTATAAAACGGTTGGTGGCCGGGTAAGGAGAGCATTAGGTGAAGAAGTAACAAGAAGGCCTGTGATTATTGAACATGATGCTACCACCACTGTGCTGCAGTGTGGGGATAGTTTTCTCAGCATGAAGAGCAATTTTGGGTTTTTACCAAAAAAATAAAAGAAAAAATGAAAGAAAAAATGTAAGAAATTCATGCTTGTGACCTGAACCTTGTGTGTTCAAATTCCCAAAAGCTCTTTTACATGCTTCAACTGTATTTTGACTCTTGTAAGTTATTCTGGATCAGAGCTTCTGCGAAAATGAATACATTTAAATATATTTCCTTCTTTTGATGATAGTGCTTTAATGCAGAATAATTCCTTACTGGAACTATCTGACATTTATTTTGTTCTGGTTGTGAAGAATGACGTGCAGCACTGACGGATTTGGGTGATTGGTGAGTGGGTGAGGGAGTGCGGCGCCTTGACTATGACAATGGGCTCTATTATTCTGTACAAAACAGTCCCTTTGCCAAGGCACGATTGTCATCCCCACTGTCCTCCTGTCTGTACCAGCCCAACACTAGCAGACAAAGTCATAAACATTATTGATGAGAGGGAGTATGATCTGTCACACTCAATATATACAGTGTCAAGCAAAGATAAGTAAGGCACTGCATATAAACCCTCAGCACTGACATTATGTGTAAAAGGCTACACATTTCCCTGCGCTGGGTTAAAATGAATATTTATTTTATAGACTTACGGTTACTCAATGACATTTTCTGTGTGTGTAGTTGGTTTGTGTCATAGTGCTCAACCTCTGTTTGTTATATATACTGTAATCCTATTGTATCCTATAAACTATAAAAATATATATATAAATAGAAAATGGAATCTGAAAAGAAAATAATAGCTGATACCAGCATTCATCTGTTGTAGTGTCACTTTATCATGGCAGGCCTGCACGCTGACCTCAGCTTACCTCCTTCTCCCCTGTACATGGAGGAGCATCCCATACATTTCTGGACATTTCTGTGCCAATGCAGCTGCTGTAAAACTGAATGATCTCTACACTGTCAGAACCTGAGTCATTATAGAAAAACTTGACTTTTAAAGTAAACAAAAAAAAAAAGAAAAAAAGATTTTACATGTATTCCAAGAAATGTTAAAATTATATTTAATATTAATGTGTGTATCATCGAACATATATGATGAAATATATTAACAGCTAAATAATCCAAAAGCTGTTCAGAGGATACAAATGCCAAGCATGTCATTCTGGTTTTCCATTATTAATATCTCAACACTTACATGTTGGCCTTTTTCTTACTTATGATAATGGAAATAAATGGGGGGAAATTATGTTCCTCTGGTTCCTCTGCAGGTTTCTTTGTGACAATGTCCATTAATAAAAGTGCTATATAAATAAAAGTCAATTGAATTGTGCAGACTGTTGCACTCAGTTACATTTTATTTTATTTTTATTTTTTTTTACCATTTAGCTAGTTGGATGCTACACCCCAAACTGTATGCTTCCAGAAAGTAGTGTTTGAAAATGTAGCTGTGTTATTAAGTATGCAGTTTGTCCCCATGTCTTATTCCTCTGCTCCTCTGTTATCCTTTTGTCTATGTACTGTTATTTACTCCTCCCACCCTTTCTCTCTCTTTCACTCCAACTCACAAACACACATCTCTCACATCCCCACAAGAGGAGTGGCACTGACCATCGCAAAATCAGCACAACTTTCTCTCTGCATATTACTTTGGAATATAATTGTTTTATTGTCTGGAAGAGAAAAACCATCTACGGACACTTTATTACAAGGTTGTGACTTCTTGGTGGAGTTTGTCATGGCAGCATTAACAAGTGGAGAGCAAGCAATCAAATATCTCATTTTCGTCTTTAATTTTTTTATTTGGGTGAGTTGCAATAATTCTATATTTCTTTTGTTTAAATTCATTCTAAGACATACGCAGATGCTGGTCAATCAAGCTTTTCACTAGGATAAATATGGATAAAATGTAAAAAAAAAAAAAACACACTGCATTTGTGATATGCATTTACTTGTTTAGTTTTTATTCAATCATGTGTACATCACAATTCCTCCAAATCGAAACATATGGGATTGGTCAGCATGCTCAACTGTGTAAATGTTAGTGTGGCAATACTGATTCACAAACAGCTCTATATTCCAGATTGCAAATAAACTGTGAACATCTCCATTAACTGGATTACGACAGTTCTGGCTTGACCTGAGCGAGCCAGTGTTTCCCAGTCCTGCTCCAGGAGTTCCCCAGCACTGTACATTTCTAAGTGTTGATTTAGGTGTGCTGGTAGGACAGAAAACACTATGTACAATATTTTGAACCTGGTTTTAGTGTACAGTAAACTTCTATTTATTTTATAATGGCAAATTTGGTTTAAATTTCTGAAATTGCAGAAAGATTTTGTGCAAGTTTACACTTAAAAGGAAAGAAAAATATATTCATAATGACTGGTTTTAATAGGAAGTCCATTATGGTGGACAATCAGAATTAATCCCTAGTCAAGATATTAATCCCTGGGACATGGTAAAGATATTTTAGGTAAAGGGTCACACTGCATTTAATCTCAAGTGGTCTTGGCCCGAAAAACTCAGTTTAGTAGACAACTTCTCTGAATTTATCTGATACATTCACTGTGAATGCAGAAATAAGGCATATCACTTACATATGAACAGGAAAAATATATATATTTTCCAAATTCTGGTTTAACAATTTACAACATCATTTTAGTGCCATGAAAAAAAATAAGATTATGAAAATAAAGTCATAATATTTTGAGAATAAAGTCAAAATTATTAGAATAAAGTAAAAATGACAAGAAGTCATAATATTTTGAGAATAAAGTCAAAATTAGAATAATGTAAAAATTTCTAGAATAAAGTCAATTATGAGAATAAAGTCTTAATTACCTCATGATAAACATTTTATATTGGATATTTGCAAATTCAACATTTGCTCTTCTATTTCTCAATAATCACACAAAAATGACAAAATGTGTATATAAAAAAATATATTCAGTTGTACTTTGATTTCTGTCCACTCCAGAGCAAGAAAATACACATTTGGTCATTTTTGGGTGTTTACTTCTTGAGAAATAGAAGAGCTTCTCAAGAAAGTCTTTTTTTTTTTTTACGTGGCTCTATAAAGCCGTCATAACCATTCATACACACAGTGCTTGCATAGTATTCACCCTCTCTTGAACTGGGATTTGGAAAGAGGCATGGTTCCAGCTTCACATTTTCAGTGTACTAATGAAATGAAGATGATTGCTAGTGGTTACTGGATGATTACTCCCTCTAGTGGAATAACAGAATAACAGGGTTTTTCCCCCTCAGAGTTTTCCCTTCGCATTCAGAGTTATGGCACATTCCTGTTATGACATGTCGCAGCTCTCATGTTTTTAGCAGCACTGTTTACACTACAGTAGAAAGTACAATAAAGCAACTTGTCTTTCTGATTTCTATAACACCACATCACAATGTGTGTCCACCATAAAGTATTTAAGACAGAACCGACTGTAAAACACCATCATTGTGAGTGTTGTGAAAGAACCATAAACACAGAAGCAGTAATAAAAACCTGGATGTGGTTTGTGCATAATGAGCCACAAGATGATTGCAATTTAGAGCACTGATTCAAAGATCATTTGGCAGGTCAGATTAGAACATGGATAGCTGAATAAAAATGTCACCTGGTCTGATGAATCTTGATTTCTGCTGTGACATGCAGATGACAGCCTCAGAATTTCATGTCAAAGAATGAATCCATGAACTCAACCTGCCTTGTGTCAACAGTTCAGGCTGGTGGTGTTGGTGTCATCGTGTGGGAAATGATATCTTAGCACACTTTTGGCCCCTCAATACCAATCGAGCATTGTTGGAGTACTACAGCTTGAGTATTGTTGCTCACCATACAGTACGCATCTCTTTATGGCTACATTTAACCAATATCATAACGGATCCTAGTATGATAAGGCATTATTTCACAAAGCATGCCAACTGAAACTGGCATCATGAACATGACTTTGAGTTCAGTATTCTTCAATACCATCCCAGTCACCAGAGCACATTTAGGGTGTGGTAGAATGGGAGATTCACAGCATGAAGGTTCAGTTGACAAATCTGCTGCAAATAAAATGGACCAGAATTTCCAGCACCATGTGAAATTCATGCCACAGAGAATTGAAGCTGTTCTGAGAGTAAAGGGGGTCCTATCCAGTATTGGCCTTTATTGTTCCTAATAAAGTGACCGGTGCTTGTATACTGTTTTTGAGCTACTGTAAGTCACGTTGTAAATTCCATAGGAGTACTTCAGGTTCATATGTTAGCTCAGATATGGCCTACATCATCATACTGGAAAGGAGGACAGCTAAAACCTTCTCCCAAATGTCTGGTATAGTTTCACACAGAGCCACCAACATCATAACAAAAAGAAACCTTTGTCCTTCAACAAGGCCTTGTGTTTTATGTAGCTTGATTGTAGTTAGTCCATGACACTTGTTATCAGGTCAGAGAATTACAAACACAGCTCTGCAGACTTAGAATAAAGCTTAAAAGCATACATTACAGTACACTAATGGTGTCATTGCTATGTAGGGATCTTATTCGTTGGATAGAATGTGCATTGGAATGCAGCCCTGAGTTCTCATTGAATGTGTATTGCTTGCTTACTGCAAACGTCAGATTAATCTACACAGTAGAAAACTATGTTACAAAATTTTCTTCTCAAGTAGAAAGTGTCACAAGTGACACCTAAAGCTGTCATCCAGCGGCTAGGGAAATCAAACCAAATGGCAAGGGCAAGTTGGTATGGGTGTGTCTCTCACACACTCCAGACCCATGCTACACATCAATTGTGGTGTTTTAGTATTGGGCAGTTTCTGAATATTTTACTGAAGGTTCTCTTAGAGTTCTGGTGTATAAAATTATGAAATGTATATTTTCAGGCGAAGGCAGTCAAACCAACCATAACAGAATTAAACAATATTGCACATGCAAGAGTGCGGTTGAATATTGGCTGGTCTGTGATTTGGCTGTAGGCACAAGCCTGCAGTGCGAGCAAAGATGAACACAGACTGGTGGAGTGATACACACAGCAAAACTTCCCTGTGCAGTTATACTAAATATAACCACTCTTGGAATGCCACTCGACCAATCAAATTAGTGGACTGGAACTAACTGTTGCATAATGTATTCCTGATAGGAGGGAAAGCGAATTCCAACATGGAAAGGCACACCTATAGTTAAATATGTGTTTACAGGTGTGTTAGCCCTTTTTTATAAACAAGTTGTCAATGTGGTTTAAGGCTTATCACCCACAAGACTTTTAGAGGTGAGGTGTGGCAACGTGCAAATCAGATAAGAAGTCATTGTTTGTACTTTTGTTAAATTAGCTCCAGGTGGAACAATGCCTAATCACATCATGTTTAATTTATAGCATAGACTCATACTCCTGACTTTCCAGAATGCCTTGAATATCACAGGAGGCAACTCATACTACCTTAGTCATGCTGCTAACTATGTCATACCCTTTGGAGCAATCGCTCCAGCATGTTTTTACTTGCACTCTGTTGTGTGCATTAACAACCACATGAAATGGAAACCACAACATTTCTTTTTTTAGAACATGACAGGTTTCTGAGTAAAATATTGATATTTTCCCTGATGTATATGAATGATGAAAATGGAAATAAGAATTTTGTTAGGTATTGGTTACTGTTAAGTTATTGGTACCTGCGCAATATGAGCAGGGACTTTTTTTTGAATATCAAGGTAATAATAAAAAAGTATATTGTAATAAAAGTTAAAATATTTTGTCTTGAAACATTTCAACATTTCATCTGACTATCAGGTTCTACACCTTTCTGGCTCCACTTCGGAAGTTTTTAGAGATCGTGGAAACAGACACTAAAATCATACACCTTTTTCATTTAAAAAAGTATCCACCCATTTGTCAGTCATCAAAACTATTTAGCATTTACAGCATTTGGCAGAGGCCCTTATCCAGAGTGACATTTATACAACTGAGTAGTTCAGGGTTAAAGTCTTTGCTCAAGGGCCCAGCAGTGGACGCTTGGTAGTGCTGGATTTGTGCTCATTACCGTCCAATCAGTAGTCCACCATATTAACTACTGAGCTACCACTGACCCCTATGCTTTATTTATATTGGAGGCTGAATAAAGAATGGAGAGATATTCTATCAGCCACAACAGAGAACAATAAAGACAATACAGAACAATGGCAGAGTTGTGTTTACTTTCCAAGATTCCAGCTGGAGAACCAGTCTTGAATTACTTTTTCCCACAAACAATAGAATATGAACTCCAGCAGCTTTCTATAGATAACAGGTTTGGTGACCAAATCTGGAGCAAAACTTTAGCTTGCTAACTTGGTCACATCTCCTATAATGCTATTCTTTCAGGAACAGGCAAGTTTCAGGCATTAAATGGTCTGCACTTATATAGCGCTTTTATCCAAAGCATCTTACACTGTGTTTCATTCAACCATTCAAACACTCACTCAAACAACTTGGGGTTCAGTGACTTGCTCAAGGACACTTCGGCATGTGGAGTCATGTGGGCCAGGAATCGAACCGCCAGCCCTACAATTAGTGGACAACCCGCTCTTTTAATAAAAATATATTTTTAACACAACCCGTCCAAAAAAAAAAAAAAAAAAAGCAACCTGGCACCACAAAAATAAAATTTAAAAAATTAACTGATGCATTTCATGTTCAACTGAAAATGAAATAAAAATGAGGCCGAATTCTCTTTAATTTTCAGTTGAACATGAAATGCATCAGTTAGTTTTTTTAATTTTATTTTTGTGGTGCCAGGTTGCTTTTTTTTTTTTTTGGACGGGTGTTGTTAAAAATATATTTTTATTTAAATTTAATCCAATTAAATATTGAATTACTCTAATGTTTTTGTGTGAGATTACACTACTTAATCAGTATTTAACTATTTCTTTCTCTCCTGACCCAACACTTGTTTCTTTTTTGTAAATAAAAAACAAAGCAACACCTGCACTGCAGGTTTAAATAAACACAGAAATCCCCAGTTTACTGAAACAAAATCCTGCAGATCAGTTGCCTTCATACACAAAGCCACAGCCTCCAAGTCAAAGATCCAACATCCACACCAGTGAGTTTATTGAAAAGGCAGTTATATTAGAGATATCAGATACACCTGCACTTCCGGGAACATTTCACCCACCTCATTTCCTGAAGCCTACTACCGTCCACACCTTGTCCCTCCCACACTTTGCTCTCAGCCATTCAAATGAGGCTCAGGAGAGTCAGAAAGGGGCGTGGTTGGCTGGTATGCTTCTGTTTTTTTTTTTCCTTTTTTTTCTAGCCCTCCTAGTTTAGACTCTCTATTGCTCTTAAGTATAGGCACACGGTCACAGACTTAACAGAGCTGTTACGCACTTCGTTGTGGTTTGAAGGTTTGGTTGATTCTCTTCACTTGGAAAGCCTGAAGTTTAATTATGGGAGTTGGAGGCGGTATCAGTTGCATCAAGTACTTGATGTTTGGCTTTAATTTCCTGTTTTGGGTAAGTATTTATTTACTTTTTATGTTGACATGAAGGTTGTAGTTTGTTTAAACCAGTAGTGTATATAAACATTAGGGTTGGTTAAGTAAACATGTGCTTTAATCTTTTGTTATATTGATCTAGTAATTCTGTGGGATTTGTCTCAAACTTCTGAAGTGGTTGGAATAGCTGTGTTTGGGGTAAGGGAGTTGAGAGATTCTAGACTTCCTGGAAGTATGTTCGGGAACTACTTCCTGTAAATGTGCTTTGCGCTGTCTCTTGTAACTGCACTTTTAAAAAATCGTGACTGTTTGAGGGGAAGTTGTGGCCTGGTTGAGGGTTCAACTGTCAGCTAGGAAAGGCGCATCGAGCACTTCAGGAAGTTTCATTCATAGTTATAACTTTACTTAAACACTGACTACGTTTACATAATCTAATTATTGACCTTAGTCTGATTAAGACAATATTGTGATTAAGCTATTTACATGAGTCGCTTTTAGAATATTTCCGTCATGACTTACACGTTCTAGAACAAAATTATATCGACATACAGTTCGTCTTCGTTATTGTACCGTATACAGTTTTGGGTGTTTCTATTACTTTTTTTTATTTTTATTTTTTAAACGAACGCTTTAAGTGCAGTTAATTATGTCATGCTGTACGTGCAAATAGACAACTGCTTGAAGCCGTGGGCGTGTCCCAAATCACGTAGTTACCGTCTATATTGTAGCCGAGATGCATACATTTTTCCCCACTACAGGCCTATAGTAGGACAGTATTTGATTAGGACGCCGTAAAACTGCCGCGTGTGTGATCGTGTCCTGTCGCAAAATGTGGTGAAAACTCTCACACGACGTTCATAATCTGATTAAGATGTTTACATGTCTGTAATACATGTCCATAATGCGACTAAAACAGGAGTACTCCACCTGTCTTAATTCGATTAGAGCTTACTTCGAGTAGGACCTTAATTAGATTAAGGTAAGTAAAAATGGCTGTTTACATGGTAGTTTCTTAATTAGAGTAAGGTCTTAATTGGATCAAGAGTGTTGTCATGTAAATGCAGCTATTGTACTCCAAGCAGGGCTTGGGCATTTTGGTTCCCATGACCTGGTAATTCAAATATGAAGGATTGTTTGTGTGTAATAAGTGTCCCCCCCCACGGCTAAATTAGAAGTTTAAATGATTTTAGGCATATTTATTTTTATAAATAAATAATGGCTAGGTCTGAATCATGTGTCTTTTGATGATCTTACTCAAAGGGAGATTCTCAGCAGAAAACTCTTGCTGACCCTAATTAACTTTGTCAGTGGAAACCTGTTCTCCAAGTCAAGGCTAGTGCTTGATGGTTTACTTAGCAGGGATTGTGATTGGGGTACTCTAATCAGGAAAAAACAAACAAAAGGAAAAATAAAGTAAACAAACACGGCATAAAGGTTCCTATATCAGTGGCTGGATGGATTTGGCTCCCTGTAAGGCAAATCTGTAAATGGCAAATCTGTTTGGGGTGGGGTTTTTTTTGTTTGTTTTTTCACTTCTTCCCTTGCCAATATTGCCTCTGATTTTCCCATTAGGGATAAATTCATACATGTAAAACCTATATCCCAAATTTTTATTTCTGTAAAGCTCATTTGGACTTTTTTGTTAATGCTACAAGTAATATTGAATTAAACAATACTGAGGTTTCTAACCAGTTTGTGTTCAGGAGTGCTAAACTTGAGAGAAACTGCCCACATCCAAGTCTAATTTTTATCTCCACAAAAAGCTGTTTCAACTCCTGGTGAAACTATTTACAGAAATCCCAGCATGGCTTGTCAACCATGTTTTGTTGCTTAACTTTAGGTTTAGCCTTAATGTGGTTCAGCATGTTTGTGCATTAGTAACCATGAATGAGTCCACTGAATGAGTCACACAATAGCGAATACCGTGCACTTGTGGAATTTATAGCAGGGTTTTTTTTTGTTTTGTTTTTTAAACCAGGTTTGTCTGCCAAGCATCCATTTATATTGTGTGAACTGTTGTCTGCCTCTTGAGTAAAGTCCCACATAATGGGAGATAATGCAGTGTGGTATGAGACTGATTCAGTGTTGGGGTTTTTTTGGGAGTTGTGATGCAATGAGGATTAACTGAAGTCAACATTGTTCTTAACTCTGAGGTAGTGAGACTGTTTTCTGTTAGGCCGGGTGGTTAATTCTTAACCTCCAATAAGTGTTTTTCAAACCTATCCAAAACTGAGCTGTCCACATATTTCCTTAACTGATATGGCATCATTGTGCCAGTCTGTAACCGAGACTATCTTGCTTCTGGGAAGAAATGCAAACAAATTTTACTTCCATGTTTGTGTTGTGCTTTAAATAGCTTGCAGGTACAGGAGTCCTGGCTGTTGGACTCTGGCTACGTTTTGACAAGCAGACTGTGGGCCTTTTTCAAGCGGATAATGCCCCTTCCACATTCCTTGTTGGTAAATAAATAAAGTTTGCTCTCATTTAAGATTCAATATTGTTTTCAGCATTCAAAGACGCAACACTGTTCAGGTATCGGGATTCAGTATCCCACCCAACCCCCACTGCTGCCCTGTTTGTGTAGTCATGGGAACAGGTCACACCCAAAAAATGTTCAGTCATTTGAATGTGGTCATGCAATCCAAGAGATTGGCACACACCACAAAGAGCGGAAATGTTAGTGTGTGTATATACAGTACTGTGCAAAAGTCTTAGACTCCCAAGTTTTTTAAATACAAATTCTTAGGTTTTTATTTTGACTTTTCAATTGAGTCCATACAAAGTGTAGATTTCTAAAGATTACTTTTCAAAGTCATGTTGCAGTAAAATGTTTTATATGTTAAAGAATGTAACACATTATTCAATATTCCACTTTTCAGTTAAAAAAACCATAATGAACGCTGTCTGGTTCATCAGCAAAAACAGAAGAGTACAACAGTGTTTCTAGAAGTGAGGCAGATATTTGGTAAAACTTAACAGCCAATATTCTCATGTGTACAAAGTGTATCTTTTAATGACTGATGCTGTCTTTTTTTTGGTTGATTTGTTTTTTATAAAGCAAAGGGTTATCACACCAATTACTGACTAGTTTATTTAATTGACTAGCTCTTTGAGAGATTTATTTTATGCTTAGTGTTAATTATTTTTATAATTTTTTTAAATAAACAGTGTGGGGGTTTGTTTATCGTCATGATTAAAGTCTACTCTAGTGATCCCCAAACTCTGAATGAAATGCCCTGACTTTAAGAATTTGATGGTCTTGCATTTGAAGTGAATCTAAATTTGCACTGTGAATTGTTTGCCTGTGAATCTGCTAAGACTGCTGTGTAGGTTTTAGTTAGGATGTTGGTTAGTAGGTGACATGCTCGACTCAAAGCAATAGTCTTGTTTAATAAGACGGGCTAAATGAGGCATTATGTTTTTCCCCTCTACACCCTCCTGTTTTCCTCAACCCATAAGAGAAGCATCATTTTCTGAACTCTTCCCCCCCCAAACCAACAGAGACGTATTGTTCTGTCTTGTTTGTTTATCCTGTGAAAAAATGTTGAGCTCTTTCTCCCTTCATTAGTTTGTAAGAACTCATAACATGACCACAATAGTTGCATGCTGTCCTGCAGTGGCAAATATCTTAATGATGGGTTGCCTACAACAATACGTAGTGGGTGGTGTTGGTCAGACTTCAGCACTGGGTCTGTTCTGTTTGCACTCCCTGCATGAATACGCCTATGGTGCACTAAAAGAATGGCTTTGAATATGGCACAGTGGACAAGTGGTGTTAGGCAAAACCTAAATTATTTAATTATTATTGCTTATAATATATTTATTCATTTTCACACTTGACTGTGTGGAATCTCTTATTAAATATCTAGCAGTTGTTGTTGAGGGGGAGGGATTTCTTTGTTCATACTGACCACTCTTTGTGCTGCTAAGGTGTTTACATCCTCATTGTGGCTGGGGCCCTTATGATGGTGGTCGGCTTCCTTGGGTGCTGTGGAGCCCTCAGAGAGTCTCAGTGTATGCTGGGATTGGTGAGTGCTATAGCATCCTGAAGAATTCTGATGTTTGGGATGTATTCTGTATATTTTACATGCTAACTTATAACTTGTAGGTTACTATACAACTTATAGTAACTAATACAATTGGGAGGTTACATCAGAATGGTACATTTTTACGTTTAGTACAGGCTGTGTACTTGGGACATTGATGCAACATCATGCTCTGAATATGGAACCATAAACATTGTGTGTTTACTTTGTCCATCTTTGTAGTTCTTTCTTTTCCTGCTCATCATCTTTGCAGCAGAAGTGGCTGCAGGAATCTGGGGGCTGTCCAATAAAGACAAGGTACTAGATTTCTATACTCAACATGGAGTTTTTCCTGTTCTCAGAGATTAGAACATTGTATCCTTCTCTCCCCATATTCC
>JAOUWY010000027.1:11149825-11166603 GCA_025728095.1 Prietella phreatophila
TGCTCATTAACCAAACATGAATCAGGTGCAGGTGATCACGTGACATGTAGTGCAGTGCAGTGGCAGATGGGAAGTGGATTCCAAAGTCTCTAGAACCGTGACACCATGTCAGGATATCCATTACAGACTCATTTTAAGACAGTGATGTCTGAGGGATCGGAGATCACGCGCATTAAGTGGTTTTCGGCCTTGATCTTTACACACAGAGATTTGACCAGATTCCTTGAATTGAATCTTTTAATTATATTGTGCACTGTAGAAAGTGAAATGCCAAAAATCCTACCGCTTTGTTTTGGGGAATGTTGTTCTCAAAGTGTTGAATTATTAGCTGATGCATTTGTTGGCAGATTGGCGAGGCTTGACCCATCCTTGCTCTTGAAGGACTAGGCCTATTTTGGAGGCTCCTTATATATAATTAGATAATTGCCTCACCTGTTTCACATCACCTTCTTATTCTTACTTGTCACATCGCTATTAGTCCTAAATTACCCCTGTCCCAACTTTTCTGGAATGTGTCAATTTCAATATAAATGTTTAAATAAAAAAAAAATGCAGTTGATTCAGTAAAACATTAAATACCTTGTCTTTATAAATTTTTGGTTTAAATACAAGTCAAAGTACATTTACAAATCACCCCTCTTTGTTTTTATAAGCATTTTAAATACTGTTCCAACTTTTTCCAGAATTGGGGTACTTCCATTTGAATGTTCTATGTAAAGGCCTTCTGCAGAGTTTTTTTTATTTATTCATTTTTAATCAGAGATGGTTTCAGGTAGAATCCATTTACAAAGCTAAGAACTATAATTTTTTCTATACATACTGTATATACATCTTATAATTTCAGAAGAAAATCTAAAGCAACATCAAGCTTAACCTCTGAAGTGAAAAATTCCCCTTTCATACAGGAATATTAATTAATAAACAAATAATAATTCATTAATAGGCAAGAAATCAAGCAGAGAAGATTTCAAAAGTGGACTTTCCAGCACCCTTACCTTCTTCCCTATGGAATCAGTGCACAACAAATACACAGAAAGAGAAGTAAGGTGAGAAAAAAGGTAATATTATTGACAGGAATAAAATAAATAAACATAATATCACAGTATGGTGAAACTTACTGCACTTCCTCCTCCACCACGTCCTCTGTATCTGCCATGGCTACACAGTTCCTGAGTGCAATAAGAGACTAATCAGTTACAAGATCATTTAAAATGTTTTATTTGTTTACCAGCCTTTGAGGGGGAAAAAAAATCACATTTAAATCATATTTGTGCCTATTTTATAGACAATCAGGTCATCTTTTTGGTAAGCTTTTGCTTATCTTACTACTATTCATTGAAAGGTCTGTTCAGATTTGTTCAGCCAACAACGTCACTGACCATTGAACTGTGGACATGGCTGGACTCAAATTAGAGTTTCTCTAAAATTATTATTAGATTACCTTTATAAATTCACTGTTCTTAGATTTAACAATCCCTCGAATAGGAAAGTATGCTAGTCTAAAAACTGACATGGCACACAACAGTGCTATGGCAGTAACTCAGGAAGTAAATCAGCAGACCATAAAAAAGTAAGGGGCAGGTGTTGTAGGGGTAATGAGAAGGGGTTATTTTTGAGAATAATAAACTATGGTTCGAAACAGGTGCTATTTACTCTTGGAAACAATGAACTTGGCTGATCTCATCCAAGCCTCCCACTCATTTGCACAGTAAATCGAGTGTCCTTGTAGGCTATTTTTGAAACTCGCACTGTTTGGTCAGATCAGTGTAACACACACACGCACCACCCAACTGTCTTTCCAATGTATCTATATTTACCATTGGTTTTATGCCTAACCACTAATGGACTGATCATTATTCTCTAGTGTACTAGTTATGTTAGACTCATGTGATTCATGAACATGGTGCCTTAAGATATTGTGTTAAAGGATGCATATCTTTGCTCTCATTTGCACTGTAATGAGATCAACTGAAACATGTACTCTAAAGCCAATACATATTGTAATGAGTTGAACGCTATTCGAAATTGAACCCAAGTCTAATCATGCTACATCAGGGTTACTCAGTCATAATCCAGCCCGTCTTTGTGGTAGATTAACCATCTCTCAGTGGTATTAGAAAAGTTATACTTTACTAAGCCACTTCTGCTGTGGTGGAAAGACTGGAATATCATAGGACTGCTAGTAGTAGGAATGGTGTAGACAATTCCTGCATTAAACAGCATTAAGTGAAAACCCCAAAGCATGCTGGTCCCGTCAGAGATCAGCACAAAGCCATGCTGGCTGCTTGAGTTGGGCTGCAATACTGAGCTAAACCTCTGGCCTTGGCTCACCATTTTTGCAAAGCTTTTTGGAAGTGTTGCATAACAACTCTTGAATGCAAGCCAATAACCATGCAGCTGAAGCGCTGTTTAAGTGAGTATCAGTTACTCAGAGACACATTTTACACCAGTCTGGCATTCTACATGATAATGAAAAGAATGACATCTTCCTGCCTCTTACCTGAGACGTCCACAACGGCACTGAGGATCTTATTCTCAAGGGTCCAGGACACAGTATTCAGCAAAGTCTAACTCCACTCACCTAATACAGACCTGTGTGTCTATGGAACCTCTGTGCTGTGCTTTGATTGGACAATGGCACTGGGTCTATTGTTAGGGTTTAGGGGAGTGGTACATGTGACAATAAAAAGGTGATACAAGTTTAGCATGGCGTCATACTTGTGGTCAGCTTGCTGGAAACACACGCACACACACACACTGCTGAAGCACTGCTGAAATTATATTGCAATATAGTATAATTTCTAGCAGACAGTGCTGAATGTAAAACTGTGCAATAAAAAGATAAAAAAATTTTTTTGACATTGATCTCTTTATTGCTGTTTTGAGAGAATGATACAATTTTTGAAAGACATCCTGTGTGAAAATTGGTTACAATAAATGGTCAGAGTGTTAAAAGGTGAAGAATTAAAGTTGGCATGATTTGCAGAGAATTACCCCAATACAGTCAAGGTTCATTATGGAAAATATACAGAGTACAACTTTGTCTCTTAATTGATTGTCAAAGACCAAAACTCAGGACGTTTTCACATTTTAAAACATGAACCAAAATACTAAATCGGGGAAGTTAACCCCAAAACCAAAACAAAAGCCACAATCTACCGTCAGTCACATAAACAATAACCAGTGAAACCGGCTGATTCAAAAAGCCACTGACTGTCTGTCCACCAACACATACTACAGTTCACGTATACTGTTGACAATATCCAGGGTTCTACTCTAAATGAAGCACTGAAGGGTGAGTGAAAAAAAAAAGAACAAACAGATAACATTAATTGGTCCACAGTAATGGCTTAGAGCCATCTGTCCTTTTACATACTGAACACACTTTCAAAATGATAATGGAAAGTCAAGCAAGTATTATATGCAGAGAAATGTTTGTGAAAGTCTTTTTTAAAAATCCATTTTATGTTCCCTTTATTCAGTGCAGAGCAAAGCATTTCTGTCTACTTGAAATGTGATACATCATGTTGAATATACTGACTAAAAAGCACTTGAAACAAAAATGAAGGAAAGAAGATACTGTAATAATAATCATGAATGTCTATAATGGCTGTAATCTGAGCTTAATATTGAAAGCAGAAGCAAGAATGTCAGTTTATATAAGGTGGAAACATACAAAATATATAGTTAATTACAAAACATACACTATGTGCTTACATATATTATTAAGACCATAGTTTCACTATTAAAAATGTGTCACTTTGACCAAAAAAAAAAAAGTAAAAAATACACTACTCTATGGGTGCCCATATTTTTCCCTGGACTGGTGAACATGAATAAAATATGAATATGTCAAGCTTTGCTTTAATTATAAATTAAAAGGTGTGAAGGGTGACTAGCAGAGAAGATATTCTAAAAAAGCAACACATTATAAGCTGTTTAAAATTATGAGTGAAATTATGCACGGTATTTAAATATGTCTAATCCAGCTAAAGGAAATGGGTCATTTTTGAACTGCTCAGTATTTTCATTTGATCTAAATGTCCACATTTCACACTATAAAAGTGGCTTCATTTGAAACACTACTCTGTAATCAGGACCATGTGGTCTGGAGCCAAAGAAAAAATAACATATTATTTTTGGTATTTTTGGTATGTGTACATGCATGTGACAGGAATATGGTGCTTTCACTTGGTCCCTGGTGCTGCGGCTTCTTGGAAAGGTTAGTGACCCATTCCTGATGAGACATAAAACAGTTAGTTAGGAAATGTGAGTTGTAAATATCACACACTCAGACAATCAGAAAAACAAGTAGTCCATGCAAGGATAACAACACTTATTCTTTAAAAAACCTGCAGCTATAATTAAAAAAAAACCTAAAAGATCCATAAGGTTAATTAGCTACATTAATAATTGTGTTAATAATTGTATTATAAATGATCAAATTCTCTGAATGTTTTTCAGTCATTTTAATGATTGACTGTCAATTGCCCTTTACTCCTTAAAAAAGTCTGGGCTCATACTTAAAGGTGTTTTTTTTTGCCTCATTAGTCACCGCATGTGCCTATTCAGAAGCAGAGGACAGCTGCTCCCCTATACTTGCCCATGCGACACTTTAGCCTGCTAATCTTTTGTCACTCCACTCAATAATGTGACAAACAGGCAGCTGCTTGTCCTGTCCAAGTCTAGAATGTAGGCTGAGGCAGCTGGGGACAAGACGACCGTGGTGGTGTGTGTGTGTGTGTGTGGGGGGGGGTGTGCAGCGGACACATTGCACATTATCTCTCCATGTCCGGCATGTCTGAAGGTCACATTTTCCTCCCATAATGGAACAAAAGGTGTGCTTTCAAAATAGAACACTATGCTACAGAGGCATGTTAAAACGCATGAGCCATGAACGAATGGTGATTTATAGTTGGCCTGGATCTACAGGCCAAGGTGCGGGCATGGAACTGTGGGATGTGGGTGAGATCTTTCCTTGTATATAAGGCACACGACACCGCATGTCTTTAAACTTTTAAACTTAAGTTTTAACCTATTACTACCTATAAAGGAATTATTCTGGGTTTCTTCAGTTTCCTTGCACCTCCCAAAAACTGGTAGGTGACAATAATTTTGATGGTAGTTAATGGGTTTGCCTCGCACCTCTGGGGTTAGGGGTTCGATTCCCGCCTCTGCCATGTGTGCAGAGTTTGCATGTTCTTCCTGTGCTTTGGGGGTTTCCTCCCGGTACTCCGGTTTCCTCCCCCAGTCCAAAGACATGTGTTATAGGCTGAGTGGAATTTTCTAATTGTCGGTAGTGTATGAAAGTGTGTGTGATTGTGCCCTGCCAAGAACACACACACACACAGGGATAGTAATGCAGACTATAACATGGACCCACTGTGGCTATCAAATTCTCTTACCATTGGCAACAGATTTGCTCTCTCCTCTGCTTGTCACCTGAGTGAAGAACAAAATGAGTGATAGTGAGAGAGACAGATAAAGAGAGAAAGAGGGACAGATATATACAGAGAGAGAAACAAAAAGAGAGGTTCAGTAAGACAGAAAGTTCAATGAGTAATGAATTATTTTATATATATAATATACATTTCCTTTACCATAGACACATATTACAATTTCCTGTTTAGGAGAGTAAGAAGTAGGGCTGAATGATAAGGTTATATGACATTTATATTGCAATATACTATAATGCATTTCTGTGAGTATTGTGAGTTTCAGGTCTTAATGCATTTAAAACTCCATTGTTACTCATTACTTATTTAGCTGCTTGCAGGTAAAATCTAATTGCATTAAAATCTGTCGCAGCCCATAGACCCATTCACGCATTTTTTCCCGAGTCTGCCCCTAAACACAACCAAGCCTTAGATGGACACACATTTTTGTTCATAATCCTGGAACTGCTAATCACAGAATTATCATTCGGATTAATTCCATATGTATGATTCATGACAAGTCTGATGGTCATGACTGGTCATTTCATTTTTAACTAATTGAATGTGAATGAGATTAATTTGGTTTTCACAAAAGATTTCAAAGGATTGTTGATATTTATAACCACTTGACAATGATGCCAAAAAAGTAGGCAATCTACTGTATCTTGTCATATTTTGGTGTATTAGGGCAGCGAGTCCAGCCATGCTACCTGCTCTACAAACACTTCACATGAGGAGGCGGACAGACAAAACTCTTCAAATTAAATAGATTCCCAGTGCTCCACTTCAATAAATGTGATCGCTGTAAACAGAGACCCATAAGAAAGATGAGGAAAGCTGACATGGATTTTACTTGAGGATTTTCTGACTGCAAAGAAAGAAGTGGGTCTATGACCAATATTGGACCTGCATGCACTGGACATAGGAAAATATAAGTTGAGATTGTTGACCTAGGCATCTGTGATACGCTATGAGTATCCAAGCAATAGTTTTATGTTAATCAACCTGAATTGATCCCTCTCACAGATTCCTGAGTCTGAAGGAATCACATTGATAGCCGTCCCCTAGGATGCCTGCAAATGGAGTGTTTTCAGCCATGGGTTCATGAAATCTCATTTCAGTCAGGATGGATAACACTACAATGGTCAGTTATTTCAATAAACAGGGGGACATACTCTCTTGCCATCTGCAAGTGCTGGCACATGGATTGATGTTTTGGAGCAGTTCTCGCTTCATGTCATGGACAGCCACTCATGTACCTGGTTGATATATGCCAGATTAGGGAGACTGGAAAGTACACAATGATGTGACAGCTCTTTGAGCAAATTAACAGATAAGAGAGATGGATCTCTTCAAAAAAGGTAAAGTATGCACACTACCATCCCTTCTATTTCCTGAATGATAGGTATGCCCTGAAGGGGGTTGATGCACTAGTACACATTTTTCCTCTGTTAGATCTAACTGACCCAGCTCTAGTAAGAGTGTAAGGAAGGGTTGAAGGGCTTGTTCGTAGCCTGATAGGGCTATGACACTGTGAGGATAAATTTGTCCACAGCAAGGCTACCCAAAAACAATACGGCAACTCTACACAAAAACTAGAGTATCATCTATAACTGCAACAAGAATGTGTCTGAGGACTGGTTTGTGACATCAGGTTTAGTTGCTCTTTAGTGCGCTTTCCCAGTGATTTTATAATTTTTAAAGGAATAGTTAGACACGGGAAAGCCTTCTCTACCATTAAAGTATCCCTTACTGCCATTTCAGCTTGTCATGCAGGTTTTGGAAACAGGACTATTGGTAAACACCCAGACACATCTGTTTTTCCATGAAAGTGGCACACCACTTCTGTCTTGTTTATAAACACGGCTTGACTGCTTTGTGGTATGCAGCTATGGTACTTATTATCTCATCCTCCCTTTGTAACCCTGGATAAGGCAGACCTCAATGTGTGTTCATTATAAACAGCTTTATTGTTGGCACTAAAGCGACATTTACAGACATTCTGCTTTCTGGGAATATTAAGGATAAATGTACTGATGCAAGTTGGTCAACACAACAAACCTCAGTGAGGTAAGTCCACAAATAAACAAGTCCTTTAGATTTAGCATCAGTCATCAAGATAAGCTTGGCAATATGGGTGTCACAATATCCCATACTGAGACACCAAAACTAATGCTTGAAAGAGAAATTTATTTTACAGCTGTATCCCCATTTCTCTGACTGAATGTATTAGGTATCTCACCAGACCACCCTCTTTCTACAGAGTGAGGAAGAGGTGTGCTTATAAAAACTGCAATATATAATCCAAAACATGTTGCATTGTAGGTTGTAAGGCAGGCGGAAGTCCAGCCTCCATCTGCTAGCCAATAATGGCTGGTGCATTGAAATATTTAATTTGAATTATGGCTGTAACCAAAAGTTGCTTCCCATCAGTTTGGTCATTAACACAGCTTTCTCTTCATTAGCCTTTATCATAAAATTCAGACTACAGGTGCAGTGTGTAGCTAACCTCAGCCTTGGCCAGCATGGCCATTACATGCCCGTGCTGCCTCGCACCATGCTCAGCTTAGATATTGTCAAAGATAGAGTATCAAAATTCATATATCGGCTATGTTGTTTATCTGAGGAACATCATCCCTCTACAAATATGTGGCTTCATGCAGGAGAGTCAAGGCTAGGGCATGCCTTTACAGCTTTAGCATACAGGCCAGAGGCTGATGCTATCTGCTATATTGGCAGTTGTCCAGGATATGTGTGAATATGCGTGTGTCTGTTAGTGTAGGAGCCAAAAGCAACTACAAAGGGTTGTGTTAAAATAGAAGGTAACATAATGACCTGCATATTATGTGTACAAGTGTGTGTGTGTGTGCGTAAACGTGTGTATGTGTATACACACGTGAGACAGAACACAGATAGAAAGTAGAGCAAGCACTTGTGGAGAGTGTACATTACTCAAATTAAGCCCTGCATGACACATTAAACAAACAGGAGGATTTAGAAAGTGCTTGCAGCCCTTAAAAGTGACTAGCAACATCTAGCATTCCATAAACCCCCCTTTTCCATGCCAGTCAGCAAGAGAGAGAAGAGCAAGAGTCACACACTCACAAAGAGAGACAGCAAGAAGATAACAGTCAAAGGCATTAAACCATACAGTGAGTGAATTTGCTTTGTGATTATGTGAACAGTATCAGCTGTGCATCCCTTTTATGATAAAGTAACATTTACCTCCTCAAGGAGCCAAATCTGAAGACAATTAGCAGGAAGAAGTCTTTAAACAAAAACACACAGTGTTACTGTTCAGCTAACTGGCACCAATCACTTCTTATCGTTCTTGATCTTGAAATACTGAGGATTATATCAACTGATGTGATGATTTATTTAAGATGACAAAATGGTTATAAAAACACACTAGCTGTTTTTAGCTTGAAGAAACGTATTAAAACTCCTCCCTGGGGGTTATAAAGAGTCTGGAGTCCAAAAGAAAAACATAATTGATGCTGCAGTTATGGAGCAGGTTACCTTGGTAGCAGAGGAGCTTTTGTTTTCCCATAGATTGCGCTTGCCACTAACATCGCCAGGTTTCAGGTCCTGAAGAAGGAAGAGAAGGAGTAGTGTCACATGCATAGGGCTAAGACTAAATGTTCGATCAAGCAGACAAATACCTAACAATCAATCACAAGAAAAGTGAAGAACGCATACTGAGAGAAAGAGAAGAGGGCCACAGAGGCGTTACTCCTACCTGTTCCTCAGCACAGACAAAGGAGAAGAGGGGACAGAAGAGAATAGCCCAGAAGAAAGCAAGGCTGAGGAACTGATCTAGGTGACAGGAGGAAACTTAAGCAGACAGAGGACAAACAGAGAAAACATTCAGTATATCTGACATCATGGGCAATTTATCTCGCCTTTCACTGATACTAGAACAATGGTGATTTACACGCAAATCATTTTAGGTATTCAGCTTTCCAGCATTTTCACCAATCACATGCTATTTAGGATTCTGGGGAAAGCTGTTGCACAACAGCTTTGTTCTTTTTTTTAAGTAGGAATAACAAGCATGATGTATTTCCATCTGGTTTTCATTTTCAGCCATCTCTGCCCTCTCACTTGACAGCTACCAACCGGGGACAGTGAGGGCAAGCATGCGATATGTGAAACCAGCCATTGACTCTTCTGACTGCCTCACAGGTCAGCGTAACACACATGGAGGCAAGAGCTAAATGCCCATTGTCTATTGTTATAAACCGGATACTTTCAGTTCTACAATCTGATTGGCTGAGCTGTGTTCAGAGCCATTGCAAAGTTTGATATATATGCAGACCTGTGACCACATCACAATAATTTAATTCTGTATTAATGCACTAAGTTTAACACCAATAAATCCATTACACTTAACCCATAGTTCTGTCCACTATGAATCATATGGTAGGTGTTTGATGAATCAGGGAAGGATACACAATGATCCAGAAGAACCAATCAGGGGGCGAATGTGGGCAGCCATGCCTTCGCTTTCAAAAGTCTTCATTTTTGTCTGTTTACACAGAAACATGAGCCCGGGGTCTTTGGCGTTTCCAAAAGTCTCTGTTTTCCGTTTCCAAAAACACCGGAGTAGTGTAGATGACAGGGGTAACCGCAGAAAAAGTTATCTGTTTTAAAACGAAAATGCACTAGTGTAAACAGGGCCTAAGGGCCTGTTCACACCAGGACGTTTTTGAGGCTTTTTTTTTTGTGTTCACACCGAGACGTTAAATGCGGGACACATGCTGAATGAAAGTGTAAATTCACTCCCTGACAGTAGATGGCGCTTATTGAAAAGCAGAAATACTCCGGTAGACAAGATGTTGCTGCACAACTTTCCATTTCTGACACCCGCTTATCACTGAGAAGAAGAAGAAAGCAACCTATTTAAGTCTTTAAGCCAATCACACACTTTTTGCAAACTCGCTAAAGCACGTATGCACTTTTATGAAATGTATTTGGTATTTGGTGATTAGTCCACGGCCACAAATACTTCTTTAAAGCTAAAACCTTAAAATTCTTATTTAAACAATATACTCTTTTTAAATAAGTAATAATTTGAATTATATCAAAGTCACATCAATAGCATTCGCATACTTCTGGGAAGACCCAGATTCTTAAATTTTTGTATCAAATTTTTTTAGATTGGGTGGTTATAAGGCAACTGTTATTGTGCCATAAAATATTTATGTTCCTGCAAACTGAGGAAGTGTTGAATATGAATAGTCTTTTTTTGGTCAATATGATAATACAACGACAAAATAATGGGGCACTTAGCTATTTGAATAAGAGTTCAAGAATACTTATAGGCAATATATATGCCAGGTGCAAAATAAATACAATGGACTATCAATCAGCGGATTATCATGTGCAGGGAAGAGACAAAGAAAAAAAGTGCAAATCTCGTTGGTCGGCCAGTTTTTGACACAGCGCATCAAAAAAACCCCACCCCTTGATGTTAAAAAAAATTTGATGCTTTGACACCATGCATTTTACTTTTTAACAGCGAATGGGGAATTAAACGGACCGTTTTTCACGCTGCGAAAATCATCCCAATGTGAACAGGGCACAACATGTTTTTATAGTGACTCTGTTTTGATGGTCAAGCTCTAAATCACCCTCCATGTTAAGGGGTTCCTAGTGCATACCTGATGGAGTTACAGAACCAGAGGTTTAGAGAAGCAGTCTGTAATTTCTAGAACCATCTGCTGCATATGTGAGCCTTCCCGTTTTCTCAAACCAAATAAATCTACCAAATAAAGACCAAACTATGTATGCCTTGTGGTTTGTCTTTAAAAGTGAATGTTTCTTGTCCATTTTGGGTTGGGGCCTAATGCAAACTAGTGAGATGTATTTCACAGCAATACTGCTAATCACAATATCTTTAAAGTAAATAATATTTATATTAGTCTAGGAACATTAGATAGTACAAATTGCACCTTTAAACTAAGCAGTCTACTGGGTATACAGAGATTTATGATAACATTGAAACTGAATTACATAACATAGATAAGACATGAGAGACTGCTACATGATGGAGTACAGTAACATAACAAATGGTATAAAGGACAGCTACATAAAGGCCATCTACCCCCTGCATTCCTCACATCAGTACAGAACAGAGAACAAACCATGGCCACTAGGTGGTACCATAGAACTAGACAGCTTATTACAAAAGGCATGTCGGCTCATGTCCTAATCTAGCAAACTACACACAGAGGCATGCAAAGTGATTGTGATTGTCAGCACTTGTAGCCTACTTGTAGCCCAGGTCTTCCTCCTGGCGTTTTGCTCTCTGGTGTTTTATTCAGCCAATCGTTGATGCGGCCTGCAACGCCCACCTTTATTCCAGCTGCATCCTGTGAACAGAAGAGAAAAGTCCCTGAGAGTCAAAGGTCAAGAGTGCTAGGGTGGACAGGAAGACAGGAAAGAGGGGCCTCCTGGCCATCGGTGTTCTGTGACTGAATGCTGCTCACCTTGTTGCTGGAGGGCGTGCTGATAGTGGAACTGAAAACGTTGCCCTTCTCCCACATGCTCTTAATGTTCCGCACACCATCCGAAACTACGGGCAGGTCGATTGCAGCCACGCGTGGTGAGCGCACCTCTTTATTACTCTGAAAAAGAGAGGTAGAGTTAAAGAGAGATGGACTGACAGTAAAAACCTCGGAGAGCACATATATGCGAAAATGACTAATGGAGGAGTGTAAAATGCTGCATTTGTATCATACTGGCAGTATTTTAATAAAAGCTTGGCTGACCTCCATAAGGTGACTCCCTTTCTGACTCTTTTATATACACACATGGAAATACACACCTGTCGGCAGTATGACACAGTGACTAATGTAACGGTGACTGATAAAGTAGTTCCATAAATTTACATACTGTATTAGACTCCTAGATAGCCAACAAAGTGTGGACTTCTGATGACATACTTCCTAGACATGTCCTCTAAAGACTCAATATATATGACTTTAATATATATATGACAAAGTCAAAGATGTGTTTTTTTTCTACAGAAAACACTATCTGATTTATCTTAGTATAATAATTTGGAATCCAAGAAAAACTACACTGTGTGTATTTGGATAGGAGACTCTGTCTGTTCAATGACTAAATGTATACCTAAAAATATTATAATAAACTGTGACATGTACTTTCTTACACATTCATAAATTCAGTACAACTACTGTATGAGTGACATTTTTTCAATGCAATTACATCATCCACTTTGCGTTATAGAGCTTAATATAAAATCCTGCAAAACAAATCTAGCAAGGTAATACTGTGGGCTAATGTGTGCTGAGAAAACTGACTAGCAGCAGTTGAAAGCAAAAGTTTGCATTCCTCATTCTTTCTGGTGAACAAAAGGAAACTGTGTCTTTATTTACAATTCATATACAACAAAAAAAAGATCATTTCGAGAGGTTAAAAATAAACAGTGGGTGCATCAGTAGAAAAATAGTTTGAAAAGAACTAAAGTAATAAATCAAACATTTGCCACGATCATCGCAGATGTGTTTTGAAGAAGGCAGTGTGTGATATCGTAATAACAGAAATGTCAAGAAGAATGTGCAACGTCTTAGAAACTTAAAAAAGATTTAGAACAGAGATGTCAAGAAGAATATTACAACTGAGAGAGGATATAAAAGCTTTGCAAAGATGTTAGAGGCAGTGATAAAGGCAAAGTGTGGACAAACAGTTCATTAGCCAGTCCATACAGGATTTCTGTATAATTGGTTTTGTGTGATTGTTGCGGCCAAAAATGCTTGGGTTTTTTTGTCCTTTTTGTGCGGAAAATACTTGAAATGGCAAATTGAAATTCTTTCGCAGTGATGTTTGTTGGTAAATGAGACCTTTTAGCTGTACTCATGGTCGATGCACATTAACCGAAGAGGGCTTTGGCTGAATGTGCGTTGTAATGATGTCACATGATGTCTTGGTCCAAATCTGCATTAATTTTTAAACATTATAAGGTTCTCCAAATACTGTGGAGTCTCAAAATCCTAGAGGGACTGATTAGAGAATGGATATATTTTTTAGTTATAATATTTATATTTCACATATATAAAATTTAGATTATTGTCACACTGTATTAAATGAGACCTGTGTGATTCGATTGGTTGTGAAATCAGAGATGTTCAAGTATGTTTTCATGATAGTCTTGTGATGTTCTTAAGGCTCGACATTCTGCTAGTTGTGACTTGCAGTGTTCACACTCTAGGATTCCAAAAAATTGTATGTATCAGTTTATCTCCATCATAACATGTCCGTTGTGCTGCTCTGTGGGAAGTGGTGAAATGCTGTCAGTGAGACTGTGTGTGGGACTCACCTGCACAGCCGTGGTGTACTGCTCCAATCTGTTATCTATCTTTGACACCATGGGAGACTGAGATGCCTTCACGGCACTGACACACACACACACACACACACACACACACACACACACACACACACACAACACAGAGACACACACACCACACAATATATACCATTGGCTCATGATCTTGACTAAACTACCTGTTGCTGGTGCTGTGAATAAATACATGTTTATTTGTGTGTATTTAGATTATCTCATAATTGGGTACATCTGTATGATTTCAACTTGCACCCATGTGCTAGAGAGACAAGTTTCAGAGTGTGAATTCTGTAAAAAAAAAAAAAAAAAAAAAAAACAGAAGGAGGAAAAAAAAGAAAGATAGAGAATTTTTTTTTGGTGTAAATACCTCTTCTGCGCTGACCTGTTTAGGAATTCTGCCCTTTCACCAATCTGGGAAGAGAGATCAGATAATGGATGGAAAGCTCAGTGTTGGTCATGTGGAAACACACAGACACACACACACACAAGCTCACACTGGTTCCCTTTTGGATTTAGCTATGCTGAGAGGCAGAGAGACTAGGCTGTTCTTTTTAACCTGTCAGCGGGCCAGGAAAAGCAGGACCCTTTTTCAGCCCAGAATCTCTGTGGGAACTACAGCATGTTTATGATATATGACAACAGGGCTAAGAGGGGGGTAAGTGTTCTCACAAAGCAAACAGCAAAACACACACACACACACACACACACACACACACACACACACACACACACACACACACACACACACACACANNNCTCCTACTGTTGAAGTTAGCGAATGTGGGAGTTCCTAAAATACTCCCTTCAGGAAATTCCCCATTCTCTGGCGTGTTTGAAACAGCTCTGTTCAAATGTGGTTACAGTAATCCTATTAGGCTAACGGCCTTCCTGCATTCCCTCATTACTGACACGCTGATGGAAGCAGCAACACTTTATCTCATTCTGTCCTTTTCAAATAAGTGACCTCCACAAGGAGAACGCTGTTCATCTTTAAACAATGTTCAAAACATGCAAATCTTCCAATGAGATAATACAGGAATTAGATATATGTATGGTGGCTTGGGAAACATTTCACATGGTCAAATTTGGTCATTTTCCACTATATAAAGTTCAGGAAAGTGTTTGTTTTCTCGAAGTGAAATATGTTTCTCTTCTACAGGAATCTCAAGCACAAGTAGCATTTTAAGATCTGATCTACACCGAAAACTGAAATGGGAGAAAATTCCTCTCTCACTGCAGCACAGGAGCATCAGAGACATTTTGACAAATGGTATCTGATTACAAAATGAATTGATTATGCATATGTACATTTCGCTATGCCATGCACATTATTTTATTCAACAACGTATTCAGAGCCTGCAATTCATTGTATGAGTAAATCAAACTTAGCTAACAAGGTTGTAGACATATTTAAGCAGATTGTCTGCTTTTACCCCTCTTTTTTCTAAACTGGCTCCTTACCTAATGTGATCTTTGCATGGCGATTGCCTAGAAAAGATTAAATAAAATACTTTCATGTTATTCTGGTAAAATCTACTTTTGATGTCTTACAGTAGAGCTGTTAATATATGTTATAGTCAGACAAACCCAATTTTGACTAAAATTAGTTGGCTGTTTTCAAGAATTCAGAAATCCAATTACTTTTCCCAGACCGACACACATATATACATACATTGGTTAAATAAAGATAGCAAAATCAAATAGCAATATGATAGGTAGTCAAATCTCACACCTAAAGATCACACAGCATGCGCTACATACAGTGAACATGATGACAGAGTAAAGCTGTGGACAGAGAGCGAATACTGTCAGTTTTTTTTCCAGTTATAAACCCTTTCAGACCAAGCAACACAGAAAGTGAGAATATTGACAATGACATTCAAATGTCCTCATCTACAGACTGTAATTAGTGTTTTTTCAATTACTCGTAAACTAATCTGTTTACTAAACCCATTATTTTAATATACCACATTGCATCTAATGAAAGTGACTCCTAAGCAAAGCTATATGATGAAATACAGTACCTACTTATACCAGCTACTTCAGGCCCAGCTGAGAGTTTTTTTTCTTCTGTTAATTACCTTATGAATAAGGGATATGCTTATACTCTTAAATAATGTAGAACTGGATTAACAGGATTATGTCGTAGGGTTTAATGACATAATGGAAAATGGTTACTATTTTGGCTAACACTTAACTCACAGGACCTGTCTGTGGGCCCAGACTTACATTCTTTCACTGAAAAAGATCATAGTAATTACTAAATCATATGCTTTAAAACAAATAACTGTATAATATTATGCAAGCATAAGGCCTCTCATAATAACCGAAATAAGCCTACATTCAATAGGCATCAGCTGTCATAAAGACCGCATTGTTAAGACTGATGTCAGCTTGATATAACACCGGATTTCAGTTTGATATAACACCTGACATATATTTGAGATGACATAAGGCTGTGTCAGGGCACTTTCCAGCCTGGCTCATATCAGACGTTTTTGACAGCTGATTTTGTACCTCAGTGTACTTCTGCCATGTCAAAGTCATGTAATGGTGATGAACTGACATGGCTGCCAAAATTTATATGAATACTTATGACAAGTCCATGACACTATAATGAGAGCATAATATTAAAAAAAAACATTTCTGACTTGGAAAGAGCATGAATTTAGTTTTAATGTTTGACATGTAACATCAGCATTGTGTGACTTACATGGTCATACCAGAAGCACTATGAGCTACAAAGTTAGTTGTCATGATGCTATAATGCCCAGAAAGTGTTATAGCACAACCTTATATCAATTAAAATCTAAGGCATTTGACTCATGTTATATCACACTGATGTCAGTATTAACATAGACAGCTGATGCCTTTCGGCAGAAAGTTTTACAAAGATTTATATACAGTGAGGGAAAAAAGTATTTGATCCCCTGCTGATTTTGTACGTTTGCCCACTGACAAAGAAATGATCA
>JAOUWY010000027.1:11195408-11208736 GCA_025728095.1 Prietella phreatophila
GAATACATGACAAGGGATCTAAGACCGTTCCTCCATACTGAACCTCTCCAGATCCTTCAAAAGTCAAGGTCCATGCTAGCTGTGATATATATGAGACATAATGAGACCTGCAGCATCTCAAAGGCTTACTGCAGCAGTGATGAGGAAAAAAAAAAAAAGAACGGTGAGGAGAGACATCATGCACTCCGTTTTCCAGTCCTCTTCACCCTCCACATCATGTCTCTGGATACAGACGAGGGCTGTACTATCTGTCATCATGGGGATGATTTGTTTGGCGGTGGTCAGTTGGCTGGAGATCTTCCCTGCCTAAGAGAATGTGCATTGTGCGTTGGACTCGATAATAATGCATCAGCACATTTACAGAGCGCGAGAGTGAGAGCAGGATGTTCAGCCATAAATTCAGTGGAGTTTCTGGCAGGCAAAAGCGGTGACTACATTCCATTGCTGTCACCAAGCAAATGTGCGCCACGATGCAGTGAATATGAAGAATTGAGAAGAGAAGCAACAGACAGGACAGAAGTTGTTTCTCTTCATTATCCGGTTTTTGTTGATTAGTTTCTATTGTTGTTCACAGACATAGACCCACAAAATCACAAAATACTACAAGCATATGGTGCAGTACATATACTTACAGTGACAACCAGGTCTCAATATGAGAATATGAGTTTAATTACACTGTTCTACTTCAAAGAAACATTACCACATCCTACAAAATCCTTAACAAAAGCAATAGCATTCAACTGGCTGCAAATAATGCTGTCATTGCTTTATTCAAACCAAGCATAGTACACTCTAAAATAAGAATATCTAAAACACAGTGAAGCCAAACTGAAACTAACTGGATATCTGGCTCAAACCAAGCTTTCAAAATAACATTTAGACTCAGTTAAGGGTGACATCAATACCCTTTTTAGTTTCCATTGAGATTTTTTTTTTATTGAAAACTAACATGTCTTTGAGATAGCAAAACACATCCAGCAGCCACCTTCAATTTGAACTTAAAATGATCACCTCCAGCTGTCAGGCTTTCTTTCCAAGATATATTCACATGGAAACAACTCTTTATATTAGCATGACAGCCACTCAGACTAGCTTAGCATTTCATGTCATAACAGTACAGTCTCTCGTGAACAAATTTGCTCATAATCAAACATTACTATTACTCTGAACATATACACAAATCAATACCGTTCCCATTCATTTAGTTACTTTAATCAAAACAACAAGGTTAAACGAATAAAGGAAATTCTTATAAAGGAGTCTTAGCCATTGCTATTTGAGAATGGAAATTGAGACTCCCACATTCCCAGACAATGGATCACATTCCTCAGCATGCAGTCTTGTCCAGTGAATCACTTCAGAACTCTTAGGTTTAAATTACCTGCATATAGATCAAACACGTCTCATATGTTTCACTAAACAAAGTCCTGTGCAACTGCAGGGACCTTGATGAACATTCACAAACATTCACGTTCCCTAACCCTGAACTTTCAGCACACATATAGGATTTGATCAGAACATGCTGACATGGCTGATTCTGAATTTATCCATTACTAAGATTGGAGAGCTGGGATCGAGCAAGTAAACGCAGCAATGAGGCCCATCATTCAGCTGTACTCTGTCATCAAGCCGAAACTTCTGAGCTAGAGAACTATAAATCTGAGCTACTAAATCTGTCACACGCCACAAACATGCTCTTAAATCCACATTATCCTCTGCTAAAAAATGCCAGGAGTGAACTTTTTTTTTAAATGATTCTTCACCTTTTTCTTCAAAATCAGATAAATAACGTAGGAGTTGTGTATTTCCTCTGCGAATCTGCCAATAGTGTTCATGATCAGAAGACTACGTGCTTTTATAAAATTCTTGCTTTAATGGTGCTCTCGTGCGCTTTCCAGAGATTGCACCTCTATCAGTCAGCATTGGCATGCGAGATCCTAAAAAAAAATAAATAAAAAAATAAAAATTAAAAGAGAGAATGAGGAAGGAAAAAAATGATGCGAGTACAGCATCAAAAGTCTGCTGCTTATTGGTGCTGCTCCACATGACCAAATATGGTAAGAAATAAGCTCCCTTTCCCGTAAGTTCAGGGGGAAAAAAAGAGAGGGTTTATAACGTGCTGTGCAGTAAGATAGAGCCCTCACACTCAAACACACTGACCACAGAGTGGGAAAGGGAGAGCTCTATCTGCAGCCCACGAAGTGAACGACAGAACCAAATATGCTCTCCACACACAGCAAAATATGAGATCTGAAAAAACCCAGAAAAAACAGCACTTTTTTTCCCCTGCCAACATTTTTGTTCAAAATGGAGGGGTTTTAACTTTCAGTACGTTGGGCTTTTATGTAACTGAAAACAGTTACATAATAAGTGGAAAAATAAATTATTCAACCTGTCAACCAGCCTCGTCTTCAGGGATCAAACTTGGATCCTTCCATGTATAAATTTTATGAACAGTGTGGTAGGCTGGCCACAAGAACAGTCATTTGTGCTAATTAAAGTAATTAACCCAATTCCAGATTAATATGTTCCCAAGTAGAGAATAGCATAGAGCAGAGTATAGATTTGAGTACAGTAGATTAGATTATAGGAAATTAGATTAGAGTAGATTAAAGAAGATCATAGTAGATCAGAGTAGAGTAGATTAGAATAGATCAGGGTAGATTAGAGTAGATTACAGTAAAGTAGATTAGGGTAGATCACAGGAGAGTAGATTAGAGCTGCATTAATTAGATTACAGTAGTTTAAAGTTGAGTACAATAGATTAGAATAGAATAGACTAGAGTCGATTAGAATAGATTGGATTAGAGTACAGTAGAATAGATTAGAGTAGGTTGGAGTAGCTTAGCGTACATTATAGTAGATTAGAGTACACTAGATCAGATTAGAATAGATAAGCTTTATTATCATTCTAGCCACATACAAGTAGAATGAGATAGCATTCTCCAAATCCTTGGTGCAAGGATATGTGGTACAAAAAATGATCAGACATGTCGTGCAAATTAGGAAAAGTACAAGGGTAACACATAAGGGAATACACATGATAGACCATGCAGTTACACAAAAATAATCCCCACTGAGGGGAATGTGTTATGGGCCAATGGAAGTGCATTATTTTTTCTTATAGAGCAAAAATATATTTATATATTAAAATCATGGTCTGAAGTGTGTTATTCTGCTTATATCATAGTAATTTCTACCAAAAATACCATTTTTAATTTATCAATGAATGACATATCTCGATTTTAACTATTGATAGTTAAAAAGTTAATTATTGATTAAAAATGTACTGTTAGAAAGCGCGAACACCCGAGACTCCTTATAAATGTTAAATAAACGTCTACTAAAAGAAAGCCTCACCATATCAACGATTATATGGTTTTCATTGTTAAACAAAACATCTACACCTTCTGACCAATCACAAGCACGCTGTGATATAAACCCTAAAAAGTGTTCCTTAAATTCTTCATCCATCCATCTTCTATATTATACGCTTATACTTTTCAGGGTCACTGGGAACCTGAAGCCTATCCCAGGGAGCATTCTGGCACAAGGTGGGGTACACCCTGGACAGGATGCCAATCCATCGCAGGCCACAATCACATACACACTCACACTCATTCAAACATACAAACACACATGCACTACGGACACACCGACACACCCATTCATGCACTTTCGACATGCCAATCAGCCTACCATGCAAGTCTTTCCTCCCCAGAGTACCCAGAGGAAACCGCACACACGGAAACGTGCTAACCACTAAGCCACCGTGCGCCCTAAAGCACATCGCATTGAGTGAACAGCAACAGAGTGACTGGAATGGTGTAAAGAATTATCACAACTAGCAGAATAGAAGTAACTGACCAAATGTGACATTCTCAGTAAAATGAAGCAGTTGATTAAGCATAACTTGCTAGCAAGCATGATATTCACTGATATAATGAGCATTTTACTAAAATACTTGATCTATCTTTGTATAAAATCTAATGTGGTAATATTTAGTGAAGATAAAGCACATTGTAAAACTGTAATGCAATGACCTGTTTCTACTTTACTACACAGTAGTACGATTTATTTTTTTGATTTTTGTGCTACTGTATAGAACATTATTGTTCAGTAACCTCTCAGTGTATTTCACTTTCCGTGTATAATAAAGTTGTATATACTCAGTCAGTACAGGATTTTGCAGAGTGTTTTTGCGATTGTTGCGGCCAAAAATGCTTGATTTTGCTGTGGAAGTGTTCTAAATTTGTGATGCAACTTGAAGAGATGTTTGTGCTTTTTTGTGGAAAACTACTTGAATTGGCAAAATAGCAATTGCACAAAATTGTTTTGTATGGGTTTCGCAGTGATTTTTGTTGGTAAATGAGACCTTTCATGTTCAACGCATGTGAATCAAAGAGGGTTTTGGCCAAATGCGAGTTATGATGACATGACATGACACATCTTGGCCCTTGAACAACTGGGCCAGTTCAGTTAAATGGTTTGGAGAACAATTAATCACACCAGCTAGTAATACAATCTAAAACAGGCAAACAGCTCTTTATAGACTCCACCTTGTTTCATGTGGTATAAAGACTGGACCTATGAAACAAGCCTCATTCAGACCAGACAGTGTGAGCTCTTAAACAACCACTCAATTTCCCTGTGGTAATTAACATGAGCCAGGGCATGGCTCTGTAGCACGTGCCGTATACGAACTACCCTGCTGGAACATTTCATGCCACATAAAACAGTGTTCAAGAAAAACCTGAGAACCCCCTGACATTTCTTGTAAAACATTCAAGGCCTCTTGAATGGGCCTCTCGCTGACAGGCATCCTTTAGCTACAGCATGCGTAAATGGCCCTGGAGCATGCTGAGAAAGACAGCTAGAACTGCGATGTGATTTAGGATCTCATTTGAGATCACACAGAGTGAAGGCTGGTCATGTCCTATATGGAACATATAACAGCTGGGTGGAAGGCACTTTGCACCATACATGTACATTTTTTAACTGCTTCATTTACACGACACAAATCTCTGAGCACGGTCTCATGGTTATACTGAAATCAGCACAGGACTACATTTCTCATCAGCCTCTGCACCTCACTACATCATGTCACATGACTGTTTGCCACCTGTGTCATGTTTTGGTTAATGAGCATGAGTATTTAAGTGACATCTTGATTCATTTTCTAGCTTTTGTCTTTTGTTGCTGTTGTCATGTCATGTTCTATAGTCCATGTATGTCTTTCTGCCTTGCAATAGTTCAGGGTAATTTTTTTGTAAATTTTTATGTCGAAATGTATGTTGTTTGTATTGTTTGTGCTTCAATAAAATATAAATCTGCACTTGCATCTGCCTCGCTACAATATCGTGACACTTTGATTCTTTGGTTTCTGAAGAGAAAAAACACCACTGAGAATCAGACTATACCTTACTTTGACTGGGCAATATGATACATCAATATTGTGATTGACATATGACTGTGATCCAAAAGGTAACATCTGAGTACTGAAACTTAGCAAGGGCCAGCTAGGATAACCCTTTCTTGCAGTACACTGGTGTTCCATTCCACCAGCAAAATGGAAATAGATTTATAGGACATTTCCATCAGTATAAACAAATGAATTGTTTTTATTGCCACAAGTGTGTTATAAGTTTAGTCAGGACACTGTTGGGTTTCTGTGTGTTGAGTATCGTGACTCTGTGTTTAGCTATTGGGAAAGGGGAGTTGTAAGAGCCCCCTACTCGGCAAACAATTCACAGCTCTCCACAATAAAATTAGTACAGACAAAACAGACAGAATAATTAAAGCTGTTTTGATAGTAAAACACCGTATAGAATTGCATTAATGACATTATAACAATTAAACCTAGCAGGCTAGGTTAAAATAGTAAATACTTAAGAAAAAGTGCACATTCTTAAAGCCCTGGGTGTCTACTTTCATATGAACCATTAACCACTACTATGGAGTCCAACATCACAAATACATTCAATGTTGAACACAGGCACCACCAAAAGAGGAAGAAATTCAATTTTTGGCCTCTGATAAAAAGAGTTAGTGGAAAAAAAAGCAGCATGACTTGGACAGTATTTCTGGCTGCAATATGTTGTAATACATTGTAATATGCTATTATGGTCTTCTATGGCAGACGCTCCACAATAAATGGATTTTTAAAAAGTGTGCAATAGGGAGTTTTATTGTAAGGAGATCTTTATTTAGCATTTAGCTCCTAACACAACACAATTTCTGTTTTATTAACTGAAACAAAAACAGCAGAAAAAGAGGGACTGGTGAGGTAATGACAGTCTGTAGCTACTATAACAAGTGACAACAACTAACTTGTTTAATTAACATTTTAAGAAAATGAATAAAAAGCACAATGTGCTTTTCATTAAAAAATGATGTAAACTGTTGTGGTATAAAATAAATGAAACATTTGCTGGGATATGTGGTTATTGGAAAATAATATTGGGCCACCTCACACCACCCTTTCATCAATTATTTTCCTATAAAAGCACCTCAAACATGTTTAATTTATCATTTAACACACATGCAAAGTAATGTTTTCAAAACAGATACAATTGCATATAAAGAATTCAGTGAAACCAGATTAAGAATGTTTGCTTAAATCTAAGCAATGTTAAATCTGAAGGCAATTTAATGCTTATTAATGGTTTCATTCATCGAGATAGAACAGATGATGTAGTCTATTGTCTTTATCTGATGCTACTTTGTGAGCTTTGGCTGACCAAATCCCAGGCAGAGCATCCTTTTTTGAGAGTCGGTGGAAGAAGAGTGCATATTTCCATCTTTCAAAGCAGGCTGGGAGATCCATGGGTCAGGAATGACCTTCGGTCAGTGATGAGCCAGACTGATGACAGCAGCAGGGAGTTTGGCCAGAGAGACACTTTTAAGTCCTTGCACTTTGAAGCGTGGACCACAAAAGACGCATTCCAGTTTATAGTCTTTTGTATAAATCAAACAAAGCTAACGTGATTCACATCAATCATGTCTTCAAGGAATGTACACAATGTAGGTAAAACTCTCCCAAGTTCAAGAATGCCTGCAAATCCTCTGCGGGAACCGTGTGTGTGTGTGTGTGTGTGTGTGTGTGCAAAGGATATTCAGACCACACATTCCTGTGTAGAACCCTTTCCTGTGCCTCTCTCTGCGCTCCTCCCATTACACTTGTGTAGTCACTTCTTCTCATATTTAGATTGACTGCTATTGTCAGCAGATTGGTGAATGTGTTTATGTAGGTGCCACACAATATGAGGCTGCTATGGACAAAATGCTACACTACAATCATACTATTCCATAATGGGTCTGTCTTATGTCCTGCAATATATTAAAAACACATTGGTGAGCCTTTGATGTGACACGATTAAGGAGTGCCCTTCATTATTTTGGCCAAAGTGATTAATGTTTGTTGGATTGGAATAATTCATCAATTTCAATGCTGCAATTAATCAAAATGTATCAAAACATTACAGCAACAGTCATGGAAAATCTGAGACTGATACTGAGCATGCAATAAAAAAAAAATTATGGGCTATTTTCAGAATCAACAACTTAAGTTTGAAAGTCAATATTTATACCACAAAAGTTATTTGTATTCAGAGTTGTCTTACAAAGCTCATCATACAGATTATGCAATAATCTGCATATAGTTCATGCCTCAGAGATTCCCAGAATCTTTTTTGAGTAGAGGTGTCTGAGATTAGTGTCTGACGGAGTTTTCAGTACTTGCACTTGCCTTTAAAAGCGTAAAATCAAGGAATAGAAGATGAGAACTGGGCTCCTGAGTGTGGCAACAGAAAAGCCGTCACTACAAGCCTAGAGCCATCCATGAGCAGGAACCAAGGAATAGCATACTCTCCGATACTAAACAATTGCGGGTGTCTGTGAGCTCATGTATTAGAAAGAGGGCAGATAGCACTTTCCTCCAAGTGTGTTACAGTGCCCTGTGATGCAGCATGAGAAGCAGTTCAAAATTATGCAGTTGTCACATGTCTCGGAGGAAACACGTGTTAGCCCGTGGTTTCATGGTGTAGATGATTAATTAGAAAACAATATATAGTGCAACTATATTGTTCTTCCATGAGTCTGTAGGCATTAAGACAAGGACGCGTTTTCTACTAGGAACTGGATGCACTTTAAAGCTCTGTGCTGGATTACTTTAGTCATCTGAAATATTGGGTTTCATTGTTTTTCTATGTGCTTGCCTGACCATCGAGCCAGCCCAGAACTTTCATTTTCTCTCACTGACAGACGGACTGACCTTGCACTCACACCAGCAAATGATAAGTCACTGATGTCACTCCAGGTTTGTCTTTTGTGGCCATGTAGTGACTGCTACTGTTATTGCTTGCGAGTGCAATGTCTGTCTTTTATATAGTTCAGATAGGAAATAACAATAGCAAAATGTATAGAATCTATTTTATTATTAACTTGCAAGTATCAGTCCATGCCAGTGACAAAGCGACAGGCACTCATTCATTTCCTACACATTTCTCATTCATTGCTTTTGCCACAGTAAACTATCACTATATCCATATAGTCTAGTCAATTCACATCAATCACTCAGTGTGTATTTTCAGACCACTGACACTTGTCCTCACTGCATTTATTTCCCATTTAACAGTATATGGTATACTAATATTAAGGAAAATATACATCCTCAGTTTCATCTTGAATTGAATTTTATTACAATATTAAAATGTGTTTTGAACATTAGTACATTGCATAGCAGAACAAGTGACAATTGTAGCGAATTACTAATATTTGCTAGTGTGAGCTCAGGTGAAATTCAAATGTGGCTTGTGGCTAGAAGTGCATCCTTGTGCTGTAAATTCGCACAAGAAATGAACACCTTGAAGTTTTATAGTACAACCCCAATTCCAAAAAAGTTGGGACAGTATGGAAAATGCTAATTAAAAAAAGAGGAGTGATTTGTAAATGTACTTTGACTTGTATTTAAACAAAATATGTATAAAGACAAGGTATTTGATGTTTGGCCTAATCAACTGCATATTATTTTTAAGGTAAACATTTATTTTAAAATTGATGCAAGCAACACATGCCAAAAACATTGGGACAGGGGCATTTTAGGACTAATAGCAATGTGTCAAGTGTATATTTTCAAAAATAAATAAAATGCACAAAAAATTTTCAAATGACTTTTTTTTTTTTGCATGTTCCACCCTGTCCCAACTTTTTCGGAATTGGGGTTGTATGTAATTATTGTTCTTGTTGTTATTATTATCATTGTGATAAATATTTAGACAAGCTGTTTGCTAGATATAATTAACATAATTAATACCACAATTTATTATATCTAATAAAGACAATGGTATATAGACTTTGTTTTTTATAAACAAAAGGCATTAAATGCTGTTAACGATTTCAAGGTTATTTGACCAATATGTGCACTACAGGTGACGAAATGTTTCAGGACTGAATGCAGCAGAATAGCTTGTAAGTTTGCAGACTGCTAGACATCATGTCATGTTTCTCAGTTCATAGTGAGAGTTCAGGCAAGACTAGGCTTGTTCAGTTTTGTTTTTTAAACCTGCTAGGTTTATTTAATTAAGTTAATACACCCATGTCTTCTAGAACTATTGGCAGACCGTTTAATAAATGTTCATCTGATGTTCTCATAATAATTTTTATAGTGACTTGAAGACAGGCCTACTGTTATCCAGAGGATCAGCTTAGCTGGTTGAATGTTTATTCTTACATACCCTTTAAACTCTGAAATAATGTTCCAGAGAATATTAAGAATGAAAGACATTTATATTAAAGAGGTCTTTGTTTAACAAGGCCTAATATTTTATTTAACTTTGTCAGGATTTGTAGTAATCCATTGCTAAATCTAGTAAGATTTATAGTGAATCCATGCTAAGGGCGCTCCTCTAAACCCACAATGATTCCTGCGTGCAATTTACCCACTCCAGTCATATACAGGTCAGTGGTGTCCAATATTTTTTTAGAAGATGAAGCAGCAGCATTTATTTGTCACATATACATTACAGTACACTGAATTTATTTTCTTTGCATATCCCAGATAATTAGGAAGCTGGAGTCAGCATCCCTGGAGCCATGCCGGAGGACCCAACAGTAGCAGCTTAGTGGTGCTGGGGCTTGAACCCCATTCTGATCAGTAACCCTGAGTCTTAACCATTGAGCCACCACTGCCACAAAAACATTTGTGAAGGTCCAGCAACTAACAACGAAATGACTCTGAATAGATTAGACCAGTGGTCCCCAACCTTTTTATCACCTCGGACCGGTGAACGCTTGACAATTCTACTGCGGCCCGGGGGGGGGTTGTTGGGGATGACTGATGCTCATTTTGCTCGCTTGTGCGTTCAATGTCAGTGCGCAAGACGTAACCGAGAGGGTCCGGTCATTTCCAAACCCGGGGGTTGGGGACCACTGGATTAGACGACTGTTTTGAAATTGAAGTGAAGCATAAACAAATACATATCTGTCCATTTGTCTTTGCCTTAAAAAAAAACACGTTATCTCTCCACTAATCAGACCAGAAAGGGTACATGAAAAATTTTATGTTTGTGAAAACTCTTCCCTTTCTCGAAGTGCTGCCTTTAGGTACATGACTTACATAATGTATGTGAATGGTCACAACAAACAGCAACAGAGGATCTACTCCAGAAGCTGTAGTCAAAACAATACAGTCATTTTTTTCTACATTGTTCATTTCTGCTACAATATGTTCTAAGTGCTCAGTTTGATCGGCTAAAATATTTGATTTGCTTATTCTCAACCAGAAGATGACCCCTGATATAGGAATTAATGCTTCTCTCTTATAACACACCACACTGAGCCCTTGGTGATTATCTGCCTTAAATGCGTTAAATGAGGTAGACTCTGCAGTACTGTGAACTCTGATGCCCCTGCACCTGTGCCACATAAACACACTCAGGCACAAAGTGCTGTGTGTGGCTGTGCCGGTGGAGAGCTTGACTGACTGACTTTTACACTCCAAGCAGGTTTGGGCAGCTGGGATGCCATTACTGATCATTAAGTCGAACCTGAACTAATAGAAGGCTATTATCCAAGGTGGTCTCTCAGATGTCAGTCATATTCTTGAGAAACTCACATGCTCTCTAAGTCTCTCAAACACACACACACACACACACACACACACACACACACACACACACAAACAGTAACAAGAGACCATTGTTCTCCATGGCACTGCTATATTCATTAAATCAGACCTTAATGAGGGCAGCCTGTGTGACATAGCCCACCCCCCAACCCCCCCTCCTCTGTCTTTCACATACATGGCATGTCTGGGGCATCTTTCCCCTCTTGTAATCACATGCATGTGCAGTCTGCTCCATTAATCAGAACATGCAAACAATTAGAGTGAACTCCCCAATTGTCAGTCTGTTTACTCCACTAAACACAGGATGAACAGATCGAGACCAATATAACCCTGTACCCATGTGTGATTGTGCTCTCTGCTTAGCCATTAACACGGTTCTCTCATCTACATGCCTGTGATGTAATCTTATAACCAACTCTAAGGACTGACTGTGTGATTATCCCCATTCTGTCATCTTCAGAACGGCTGAGAAGCTGATTCATTCCCACTATGAATATCTTTGCTGACTGATGGTATAAGTAGCACATAAATACCCTCAACAGCTCCTTGAATGCAACACAGTTCTGACCATGTCCGGGATGTATAGCAGGCTCACTGACTGAGTCACCCTGCAATTGAACTGCAGCCGAAAGCTAATAAAATCCCTTTTAAGAAAGCCAGACCTGCGTTGTTTAATAACAGCTCGAGTGATTGGAGCAGAACCGTTTCTAGCATGTTTCGTATGAGGTAAGAGGCTCTCAGATGCCAGCCTCTCTCCCAGAAGAGCGTTCTTAATTAAACGTCACTCACAGGGAACCTGTTTCTGCCACTGAATCTGTGCCAGCTGTCAGATACCGTGCAGGGAAATGCAAAGTATGATTTCCATTGCAGAATCATGCCTGGTTTTGATGCAGTGCTGCCTGAGGGCCCGAAGGTCACAGCCAGGCAATATCGATTTTCACCCTTGTCCCTTGCACACAGATATTTCTCCAGTTTCGTAGAATATTTTGATGATATTATATATTAAAAATGAAGAGATATTCATAGCAATTTTACATTGAGGAACATTATTCTGAAATTGTTCCACAAATTGTAGGCAAAGTTTTTTTTTTTCTGCCCATCTTTAATTCTGAAAGATGCTTTTTATACCCATGTTACTGACCTGTTGCCAACTGTTTCTTTTTAGTAACACTTTCTTTTCCAGAATTTTGTTGGCTCTGTCCCAACTTTTTTGAGACATGTTGCCAACATCAAATGCAAAATTACCTTATTTTATTTCTAAAATGTACTCAGTTGAAATATTTTATATGCTTTCTATGTTCTATTGTGAATAACAAATTGGTTTATGAGATTTGCAAATCATTGCATTCTGCTTTTATTTACACATATGTACATTTTTCACAGTGTTTCAACTTTTCTGGAAATGGGGTTGTGAAAGGCAGAAAGATTAGATAGATCTGATTCACCAACAACAATATCCTGGTAAGATTTTGTAACAATATAAGCAAATATTTACTTAATATGTAAAACCTTAATTTCCTTTTCATACATGACCATGAGAGAGAGTACAAAATGGGAAATTGTGCATGGGATAAACTAGTTTCAGCCATCAGTCACATGTTTCAGTGTGTTAAAACAAACGTGTACACAACATGACATTGGTTTACTGGGTTTGAAGGGGCCAGTATTGTTCTCCTCTTCTGTCACCCCATTTGTTCATTGAGAAGTCCTTGTGTACAGTACTAGATCACTTCTCTCAAATAGCCTTTCCACTGTGGATGACAACACACTTCCTGTAGTCTAAATGAAACTTGCCATTGCATTCTTTTGCTAAGCACCTCACAGTTGAGCCACTAAGTTAAATCTTAGTACAACCTTTAGATCTCATTTACACATGGTCATTTCAAACATGTCAGCTGAGACTCATGAGCCAGAGGTTGCTACTTTCAGAAAAAAACAGTGTTACTTGCATTAACATACACATACACAAGATTCCAGTGTCCAAGTCCATGCATAAGAAAAACTCATCTAAATATAATTTGGCCTTCTCATGTGATACCTGTTGTATATGAAATATACATGAAATAAACACGAGGGAGACCTATTATGAGTAGTATGTAATTTTATTGAAAATTCACTGGGCTGATGTTCACCTAAGACACAACACACACAGATAAGCAAGGCGCAAACCATACATGTATTTGATTAGTGCGGCAGGCCTCAG
>JAOUWY010000027.1:11310562-11322019 GCA_025728095.1 Prietella phreatophila
TGGTGAACTCCATGCCCAAGAGGGTTAAGGCAGTGCTGGAAAATAATGGTAGCCACACAAAATATTGACACTTTGGGTCCAATTTGGACATTTTCACTTAGGGGTGTACTGACTTTTGTTGCCAACGGTTTAGACATTAATGGCTATGTGTTGAGTTATTTTGAGGGGAAAGCAAACTTACACCATCATACAAGCTGTACACTCACTACTTTACATTGTAGCAAAGTGTCATTTCTTCAGTGATATCACATGAAAAGATCTAATCAAATATTTACAAAAATGTGAGGGGTGTACTCACTTTTGTGAGATACTGTATCTGTAACGGAACATAGACAGAGACAAATGCAGGCTAGTGGAAGGAGGAGAATAACTAAGAACAGGAAGGGCGACTGACAAAGACTGGATATCGGGAAAGACAAGTAAGCAAGGGAAAGACGAGATGAGACATAAGTATAACGTGAGATCTAGGAACTGAGTGAGCATTAGAAAACACGGAGCTAGGTATCATACAGAGCTGGGACTGCTGGAAAAATACTTTGCGTCGGGCTGCAGCTTGGGAGGTCCATATATTACTTAAGTTAGTTAAAGGTGTTCCAATCAGAACTCCGGCGAACTCAGGGAAGTGTAGTCCTTCTCCACCATGTTCCTAGGCGGGAATACACGTGGTGAATTGTCACACTGTTCTCACCGCGTCGTAACAATATCTCCACTATCTGATGTTTCTGTTCATATGATGCACTCTCCCATAAAAATAATGTGCTCTTCATTGGGATAAGGTGCCCAAGCACTCATCTAGTAACAGATGCACTTACAGCTCCCTTTAAATTAATTCTTATTTTTATTCATTATATATTTGATTTTTGAAATAAACAATGTCTTAGCTTAATATGCTGTATTCTTCATTGTCCTCTGTGCAAGCAATAAATCTTTTTTGTGGGCTTTCAAGGAACGATACTAATTAATTAATTGTGCAATATTTATATATTTAATATTGACCTTGACCTCTGTAGTATTTTGAGTGCATTTACAGCCCAAAGTATATATTTCAGTGTGGCTCATTGTGGTTACATGAAACTGTTAGACAGTAGTATTGAAATTATTGCTCATTGCTTGAGGTGATATTGTGCAAGGAAAAGGCATTTAAGTTCAAGTACAAAATTGTGACTAACTGAAACACACCTCTGGTTTTGGCAAACTCCACCCCACATGTGTAACTGTCATGCATCTCTCTCCAATGTCTATAATTCTGTCTGAGGTCTTAATACAGATGTGTGAATACATTGAATCCTTACTGAGCATATTTAACTCAACTTTGAATACAGCCGTTAGAACTCAGCACAGTAATATTTTTGTGTTTATGTAAGATTGGATTTGACTTTACTGCTAAAATAAAAAAAAAAACTAAAAAAAAACAGCTGCCTGAGATAATTTATATATGTGTTTGCGGTCTTTCGGGGCTTTCACTTACGTGAGCTACTAGTACTGGGATCATTAAATGGCAGCACTAACTCATATTCCAACACATTTTTTCAAGTATTTAAAAATGATTTATATGTAAAATGGTAGTTTGAATACATTTCAGTGAGCAAAAAGCATTCTTAGATTCACTTTGCCACTGTGTAACAGCAGTTAATTAGCATATGCCTGAGTCTGATGCTGATCTGTTGCTTAAGTAACTGAAACTGAGGTATATGTTGCCACTTTTACTGAACAAACAGAGAAAGAGATGATCTATTCAACCAATTTATAAAGGGAGAGAAGAGAAGGGCAAGTACAACTTTATCCCTTCTCTCAGGGTGCCACATAGGTTGCCATTATAGTCGTTTCGTATTTTTGCCACCAACTTAAATTTAAAATTTTGAATTTCTGCTCTGTCACATTGCAGTGCAATTGCAAAAATGTTCATGTGCCTGATGCACTGATCAGCAACCTTTTCCCAGATCACATAATCAAACACAAAATATTACTTGTGTATTAATCATTTACTCCTCACTGACTACGTTTACATGGACAACAACAATCTAATTATTGACCATATTCTGAATAAGACAATATTCTGATTAAGGTGTTTACATGAGTTGATTTTATAATATTCCTTTCATGTTCAGGTTTTACATTTTATAGAGCATTGATTGATTAATGGCCACGCCGTCTGATGGTCCCTCCAGAATTTTACGTATCAACATACAGTTCGTCTTCATTATGGTACCGTATACAGTTTTGGGTGTTTCATTTTTCATTTTTACAAAAGCTTCAAGTGCAGTTAATTATTCGTCATGCTATAAGTGCAAACAGACAACTGCTTGAAGCCATGGACTGTGTCCGAATAAGCGTCCTTACCTACTATATAGTAGCTGAAATACATGTATTTCACCTACTATATAACAGGTAAGTATACAGTTTTGGACACAGCCATGCTCTCTTCTTTGCCATGAAACAGTTGAGCATTGCCGTGTGTGTATGTGTAGTGTCACAAAATATGAATACCCCACATGTCTTAATTTGATTTATGTTTACTTCGAGTATGACTTAGGTATTAAGGTAATCAATAATCACTGTTTACATGGTAGTTTCTTAATCAGAGTATTGTCTTAATTGGGTTAATACTGGATTATTGTTGTCCATGTAAACGTACTGTCTGACTGCTTTAAACAAAAATTTTAAATTACTTTTAAAGATGGGAGTCTGTTAACTTTTATTCAGTCCAAAAACCTCATTATGCCATTGTATTAAAATTTTTTAATCAATTTGGCCAGCATTTAATTAATTTCCATCCATCCATCTTCTATACCGCTTTATCCTTTTCTGGGTCACGGGGAAACCTGGAGCCTATCCAAGGGAGCATCAGGCAAGGTACACCCTGTACAGGGTGCCAATGCATCGCAGGGCACACAATCATATACACATTCACACACCCATTTATACACTATGGACACTTTGGACATGCCAATCAGCCTACCATGCATGTGACAGGGGGGACACTGGAGTACCCGGAGGAAACCCCTGCTGCACGGGGAGAACATGCAAATTCCGCACACACAGGGCCACTGCTGGATTCAAACCCCAATAAATTAATTAATTTTAATTATGAAATTAAGCTGGTTAAATTAAGCATTCCATATATTGTGTTTTTTCTGTAGTCAGTTGTCTGATTCACGTTTATCCACAACTGAGTTGTATACTCTGATTTGATATAGAAAACATACTTCAGGGAGTTGTATTTAGTTAGTAGTGTTGTGAAACTGCCTAGTTATTATTGACAAGGGGTGACATAAGTAAAGCATTTTCACAAAACAGGGCTGTAGAAAAATATAGCAAGACATTATATGCCTCGGCTCAACTTGAAGCTAGGTTTTGTTATCTGTGCTAATAGCCGGCCCTGAGAGGTTATAAACACAATTTTGTACCAAAAATGAGCTTGAAAATACCATTGCACATTCAGATTTCAAATGTCACACTCCCTGTTGTGCCACTCCACGCAGTGCAAATATAGTGTGCCTGTTATATCACTAATTTACACTTATGCCTGCATGAAAATAGAATATAAAACGTAATAAAAATAGAGAACATAAAGTCATGAATGTGAAAGCAATAAGTCAGGTGGTCAAAGAGGCAAAGAAAACCCAGGCTTCAGCAAACATGAAAAATCTTTTTCAGATTGTAGCTGATAGGCCTGGAGGATATGTCACAAGAATACTCTTTTTAGATTATTTTACAGACTCCAAAAGCTAAGCTCCCTGGGTTCTGTTTTGACACCATGTACTTGGGGATGCTAATGGTGTGAACCAGTTTGGACAAAATGTGCTGATGCATACGCCTATAATGGAATAAACAAGGTTGGTCTGGCTTGTAAAGGGATTCAGGTATTCTTTTGAAGATAAAATTATGGGTTTTATTTATTTATTTTGGGGTTTATGGCTTAAGACTAAAAGAATTCCACACCAATATCCAGGATTAAGAAGCATCAGCTCTCATACCGCCAATACTTACAATGACTTTTTTTAAATTACAATTACAAAAGCCATGTAAATTTTGACAAGCAGTACAGCACGAGACAATTTTAAATGCGTGTTGAGTAGAGAAACAGGCATTACGTCTGACAGGCTGAAAAAAGCATAAGAAATGTGGTGGATGGGCATGCTTCTCCGACAGTTCTCCAACCTTTTCACCCATGTTGTGACCCTGCAATACACACAGCTTGGCTGAACCAATTCCCCAGTCACAATCAATGCAGAAAAAGAACATCCCATCCCATCAGTAGCCAGACCAGGTCTGACTTCTAACAGAGTTGACATAAAGCTGATAAGAGTGTCACAGTGGTCAGAGAGGAGCACAGAAGAAGAGCTGACTCTTGACACACAAGTAGACAGCTAGTGTTTCAGGTGTCTGCCTGCAGTCATTCTACATGTACACTCACTCGTGTCATTGACTCCTGACTGACAACTGCATGTTTGTTTGATGGAAAATAGGAAGGGTTTGGAAATGTTACAGTGGTACATCCATGCCTTTTCAGGTGTTTTGGATAATGCAGAATCCTTTCCTGCTAAAATGTACTATTTGTGTGGCAGTATGTGAAAATGCTTCCTAACTGCGAAAATCCTTTATCACAGTGAAAACCCTTGATTACTGCAAAAACCCTTGATCGCTGCAAAAACAAGTGATTATTTCCTCACTGATATTAGTGTGAACAAAGATTGAGGTAAGCAATTAGAAATTTATAAAACAGGAATAAAAAGAATGAGAACTAACCGCTGATCAGAAATGTTGGTTAAACATATAAGATTTACACATGCTACATGTGCCAGGAGGAGCTGGAACAGAAGTGAACCAATAAGGAATGGCAAAATCAAATGCTATCAGTCCTATTTGGACTAGGTTTCATCTGATATTATATGTATAATACAGTACATGTCATAAAAATGTAGATTAGTTGACTGTAGCTTGTTTACATAAAAGTCTTTTGTAATTACTTTTATGCAATCTTGTCAATCATTTAATCATTGATAATCTTATCCAAACTATCCATTTTCTGTACCATTTATCCTACACAGGGTCACAGGGAGCCTGGAGCCTGTCCCACTGAACTCAGGACATACGGAAGGGGACACCCTGGATGGTGTGCGAACCCATCGCAGTTCACAATTTCATGCACACTCACACACTATGGGCAGTTTTGGAAATACCAATCAGCCTGCAATGCATGTCTTTGGACTGGGAGAGGAAACCCCTGAAGCACGGGGAGAACATGCAACATTCACAAACACAATGCAGAGTTGGGAATTAAATCCCCAACCTTGGAGGTGCTAGGCAAATTGGCTAATCACTAAGCCACCATGCCCCCCATCTAATCCAACCATCCTACAAAATAAAAACGTGAGTTTTTACAGTGATGAATTGTAACATTTTATACTGTGTATTTACAATTCATAACAACATCAAAGAGGAGAAAATATGAATTTCTTTTTAGTAATTTGCACAGTTCCACTTTGTACAATCGAAACCTCAAGTGATATCTTCTTGTTTTTAGGATCATGGGTTTCCTCAAGGAAACAACAACAACACATTTTTAATGACTGTAACTGTACAATTGATAATTATTTGCTCTTATTAAATGTGTACTTCAATAATAAGACTTGAAGTTAAAATTCCCCTCTCAAGATTCTTCTTATGTTTCTTTGCAGCAAAGACGTTATAATGCTTAAATGTTTCATCATGAATAATTTATGAGTGATTAATTAATTTATGTTTGGCTGGGTCTTTGAAATTTAGTGGAACCAAAAAACCCAAAAAAAAGTTCTTAAGTTTGCCTTTGCCTGTATTGATATTCTACCCTGGAAATTCTAAATGAACTACACAGAGAAACCCTTCACTACATTCTCACTGTTCAAACACAAGACTTGTACTACTAATAATGGAACATGCTTTAGAATAAACATCATCCTAACAAAAGGTCCTGAAAAATTTCCCCCATCTTTTAGAGAATTCGAATCACACATATTATGCACAAATTGCCAATATGACAGATCCTTTAATATGTGATTACAGTGTCATTTGAAAATGCAATGAATGAGAACACAGACTTTCACTTCTCAGTCTTCTGTGGTTTGTGTCAATGATTGACATGCAATGGACAGACTGAGAATGACGTGGGCTGAATCTCAGGCATACAAATGATGCTCTGCAGTTTTGTAAAGCAAAAAAAATAACTCCACTGAGGTCAAACATAACTTGAATGATAATTCCAACTTTCTATAAACAACAAATACATTTCCAGCTGTATGCTCATCTGCCAAAAAAACACATAGTTGTGTAAATCTGGTTAATGACAATGACGCTTGAAAATTAAATACTAAAAAATATAGACAAATATATGACTTGAGGAAGCCAGTATTATTTAGACTAAGACAGACATACAGTGTATATGAAATTAACAAAATCACCAATATGATGGTGATCAGAAAGAAGAACTGTTAAATTAACCTGCCATATTACACATATTTGAGTTTGGTTTTCTCCTGTGAGCTTGTTGCTGAGGACTGCAGAATGTTTCTGGTGCTCTAAATGGAAGGGAGGACCAGTCACATTGTCATGTGGCAGAGACAAGTCAGTGTACTGGAAAAAAAAATGTTAATAGAAATAAATGTAACCTTGTAAAATCTAAGGAACCATGGATAATTTATTATTAATAATTTGCATTGCTTTCCATATACAGTCATGTGAAAAATAAGTACACCCCATGGAAATTGTTGGCCTTTTTGACATTTTTGGACAAGCAAACATTTGATCTTCCATGAAACAGTGTGTATTAGTAATATGAATACTCTATCAAATGACATAAAATTGACATTTTGTAGTAATTTTCACAATTTAAATTAACAAAAATACAGATCAGTCACAAGGAAAAAGTAAGTACACACCTACATTTATCCCACCTTCAAATCCATAAAATTATAATCAGATATTCTGCTTACAAAGTGTAGGTGGAACCTGCCATATTTATACCCCTCTCATTTTTAGTGTCTGGTGTTCCCTTTCCTATTGAGATGCGTGGTATCATCATGCCAAGATCTAAAAAGCTCTATAAGACCTTCAGAAAAAAGGATGTGGATGCTTAGGAGCCTGGCAAGGGACTTAAAATGATCTCCAAATAATAGAATATATGCTTCCATTGTAAGGAAAATAATTTACAAGTGGTGCTGATTTCAAACAACTGCCAATTTGTCCAGGACTGGCCATGCCAGCAAATTCATATAAGAGCAAATGTCTGATGCACAAAGAAGTCTCCAAGAACCCCAACATTTCATCACAGGATCTGCTAGTAAGTCTTGCAACTGTTGGTGTCAAAGTGTATGCTTCTGCAATCAAAACTTATTGTAAGTCGTTTTGGATAAAAGCGTCTGCCAAATGAATAAATGTCATGTAAATGTAAAACAAGATTGCACAAAATTGACCTGCATGTGAGGCATACCAGGAAAAAGACTTTGCTGTGTTAAAAGAACATTAGAGCAAGACTACAGTTTGCCAGTGAGCATATAGGCAAAGACCAGGCCTTTTGAAATAATGTGCTCCTGACAGACAAATCAAAGATAGCGTTTTTTGGCCACAGTAATAGCAGATATGTTTGACAGTGACCAAAGACAGCTTTTCAGGAGAAGCACCTCATAACAACTTGCCATCATTGATTAAACTATGAATTCTGCATCATTTCAAAGAATGTTTGAAAATAATGTCAATCATCTGTCCAAAAGTTGAAGTTGAACCAAATGTGGACATTTCAACAGGATAATGATCCTAATCAAATTAGCAAATCCACCAAGGAATGGCTCAAGAAGAAGAAATGAAGGGCTATGGAATGGCCTAGTTAAAGCCCGGATTTGAATCCCATTGACATATTGTGGGGGGATTTGAAATGGTCAGTACCTGCAAGAAAACCCTCAAACATCTAGCAACTGAAAGAATATTGCATGGTAGTCAAAAAGTCCAACAAACTGATGTCAGAGACTGATGGACAATTATGCAAAATGTCTTCAAGAAGTTATTTCTGCTAAAGTGGATTATAGGCAATACTAGCTTCTGAGACTAAGGGTGTATTTACTTTTCCACAGATGAATATCATATCTATTGATATTTCTCTTGAATAAATAATTGAAAAAGGTGTTTTTCCTTGCTGTTTTTCCTTGCTGTTTTCCTTGCTGTTTTGTTCAAGTATATCACCTTTAATTGTTACAAAGATGATCATTGTTACAAAGATGATCAAATGTTTGCTTGTCCAAATATGTAAGAAAAAACAAACAAACACACAACAACAACAACAACAACAACAACAACAACAATAAAAACAATTTCCATGGAGGGCACTATAGAATTTTAGCTTGTACATAACTTACTAGCAATTAGTTAATGTCATACATATCTACAAAATTTTAATCTTTGTCCTTTTCCAGCTGAGTATCACCACACAGTCAGAACAGGGATGTCCAAGTCTTGCATTGCATCCTTTAGATAATCAATTCCAAAACAATGAGCACATAATAGGTGCCTGACTTCATATTCCAAAGGAGAGACACTGCATGACTTCCTTTATGAGAGTGATTCTTGCAGCATGGCTACGCTTATCTAAGAGGTATACTAACTGCAATCTCAGAGCCGCATGTTAACAGAAATCCACCTATCTCAGCAGTTAACAGCTTGTGTGATGGTAGAGGAAAACCACTCAACCACGCTAGCGGCACGCAACCAAAGGGCTGCTAGATAGCTAGGAAAGTGGATCAGGAGACAACACTTAAAGAGAAGCAAAGAAGTCTGTGAAATATTGTATATATTTTTTAACCTTTTGATATTTTGTTTAAAAAAAATACTCTGCTCTCATGGATATCAAACAATTTCAAACACAACACAGGTTAATAAAAAATCATTGTTAAATATAGGTGTGCAACAATTATTGACACCCCTATTAATTTATATGAATATTTAATTATATTCTCATTGCTATTTTACATGTGTTTTTTGTACACCTGGGTGACTAGGAACAGGAAATAGTCATTCATAACAATGGATAAGACCAAGGAATATAGCAGTGATGTGCGAAAAAAGGTTGTTGAGCTTCACAAAATCGGAAATGGCTATAAGAATATAGTAAAAGCATTGAAAATGTCCATTTCCACAATCAGGGCAACAATTAAGAAGTTCCAGTCAACTGAAAATGTTATGAACCAACCTGGAATTGGATGTTTGTCTACGCACTGTGAAGAGGATAGTTCGAATGGCCAAAAAATCTCTAATGATCTCAGCTGAAGAATTGCAGAATTTAGTAGTGTCTTGGGGTCAGAAAGTCTCCAAAACTACAATCCAAAGTCAAATACATCACCACAATTTGTTTGGAAGGGTTTCAAGAAAAAAGCCTCTACTCTCATCCAAAAACAAACTCAAGCATCTTCAATTTGCCAGACACTACTGGAACTTCAAATGGGAGTGGATTCTATGGTCAGATGAAACAAAAATAGAGCTTTTTGGTGCTAAACAACTGAGGTGGTTTTGGTGCCCACAGAGAGGTAGCCAGATGGAAAAGTACCTCATGCCCACGGTTAAATATGGTGTTGGCTCTTTAATATTTTGGGGCTGTTTTTCTGCCAGAGGACCTGGACATTTTGTTAGGATACATGGTATCATGGACTCTATCAAATATCAACATGTACTCTTTGGGGACAATGTCATCGCCAACGGTGACGATTGTATTTTGTACCCAGTTACATCTTACAACCAGTTACTATACTCTGTCATTTTTGGCCATTCAGATAAGTGAAAAACATCATTAGAAACTATAAAGGGTATAGTTTTATTTGTGTACACTCACAGTAACAACAAAACCGTGTGCTTTTGCAAAATAAGGAAATAATTAAGATGCACTTTCAGCTTTGTCTGTTTCAGTGAGAATCTTTCTGAAACACCTCACAAAAATTAACTCAGTGAATACTTATCACACAAACACAAAACATGTCTAAAGAAAGCTTGAAATGTCTGCTTTAAAATAAAATACTTTTAAATTCCCATTTAAAACAAATATTATCCTGCAATGTAATCTGTATGAAACTAAAGAGATGTACAGTTTCTCCTGGCTCAGCTAATTATCGTTAATGTGGTCACACCCATGCACAGAGCATGCTATTGTTACGGTTATGTGCTGAAGCGATCTATGTAAAATGGTAAACAACCCTAACAATGCCTTAAAAAAACATCAAAATTCATCATCAGATTAATTCACTGTCCTTCTTATGTGCAGTACTATGTGAGCGAGTATGCTACGCATAGGTGGTGGCTGTGGCTCAGGTGTTAGAGTGGGTTGTCCACTAATCATAGGGTTGGTGGTTCAATTCCCAGCCCACATGACTCCACATGCTGAAGTGTCCTTGGGCAAGACACTGAACCCAAAGTTGCTCCTGGTAGCAAGTTAGTGCCTTGCATGGCATCTCTGCTACCATTGGTGTGTGAATGGGTGAATGAGGCACAGTGTAAAGTGCTTTGGATAATTCTGTAATACTCTCATCTCTCCCTATGTTCACTGGACACTTCAATTATTTTTCTTTCATCTTGCAACTGTTTTCAACATAGATAAGTACTAATAAATGTTTCTTGAGCAACAAATCAACATATTAGAATGATTTCTGAAGGATCATGTGACATTGAAGAGTGAAGTAATGATGCTGAAAATTCAGCTTTGATCACAGGAATAAATTTCAATTTACAATATATTCAAATAGAAAACAGTTATTTTAAATTGTAAAAATATTTCACAAGATCAGTCTTTTTTGTATAGTAAAATGTATGGTCAGATTCCTTCTTTTAATTTAAACTTGATTTTGTGAAATAAGCTAGAAACATTCAATCATTAAGTCTCTTCAGATTCATGCTTCTAGTTCCCACATACACATTCTTCATTAATAGGACCAGGGGAGGGGTTTTTGTCTCCTCAGGTGTGAATTGCATCAATATTCATGATGATTCAAGTCACCTCGCATACAGCCTCTCTGACACTAAAAGTGTCTTACAAAATTTTATTGGCTATAATGTTTTGTATGAATGACTGATCAGGATGGATTTTACATCACAATGTAGCAAAATCTCTAGGCTACAAGATCCAGTTCTCAAAGTGTTGTGAGCAAATATTTAGTATGTTATATGGACTTATTTCTATGACTTAATTTTAGTTTTAAAAAAAACACACAGAAACGTTATTTTCTCAAAAATACATACATACAGTATGTCACAAAAGTGAGAACACCCCTCATATTTTTTTAAAAATATTTGATTATATCTAAATAATGCAACACACAACCATTAATGTCTAAACTGCTGGCAACAAAAGTGAGTACACCCCTAAGTAAAAATGTCCAAATTGGGCCCAAAGTGTCAATATTTTGTGTGGCCACCATTATTTTCCAGCACTGTCTTAACCCTCTT
>JAOUWY010000027.1:11402161-11413383 GCA_025728095.1 Prietella phreatophila
TGTGTTAATTATTTTTTAAAGAAAAGATCAAAGGGTTAAGCAATAAAGACAATCTTTCACAGCCTTCTTTGCTCATATTTACCAAGGGTGCCAATATTGGTGGAGGGCACTGTAATCTGAAGCGCATTTGCCAGAGGTTTTGCTTTTCCCAAAGTCCAGTTTATTGCCATGCCAACCACACCTACAGAACTGTATTGTCTTTTCTTTGTAATTTCTATGAAATGTCTTAGTGTAAGTGGTTGAAGATGGATGGATGGATGTCTTAGTGTGAGTTACCGTGTTATATGGAAAGAAAATAAGAAAATTAAGCAGATACAAGCAGTATGGGGAAAAAAAACAATCATTATATAGATGTGAATGAATGAGAACTGCAAAGAGAAGTAAACATCAAAAAATGAAATAGCTCACAGTGAAAATTCACAACAGTGTTGCACAAATTACCAAACATGGTGCTCTGAGGCACATCATCCATGACTTGCATAGCTAATGATTTCCAATCTGGTCAGAGAATTTAACCTGCCTTGTAAAGTGATTCTGCTTCTGGGATCTTTCTTTTTTCTCCTTTTCATGTATTACTAACAGAGCACTGATGATCACATACAAAGCTATTAGCCAATCTTATACCAATCCCAGGAGCCTGTTTAGAGTACTGCACTAATGATAATCCGGTTGTAAATGGGTGACCTTCCTTTTCCAACAAACCCACAGCAAAAACCTGAGGCCACCACACAGCCATTGCTAATTCACAAACATAAGATTACAGGAGCAGAGCACCTAATTAAAACTTTCCTTATTTGATGGTGATGGTTAAAAGAACTTTTTTTTTCCACACTAGATTTTCTCTAATCATGTAGCTTCCCTAAGCACCTTCAGGGAACATTGGCCATGCTGAAACAATACTTATGAAACAGCCCTTCACCATAATGCAGCCAGCAACACAGAATGGCTAATAACTGTGCTGCTTACCTAAGTTTAGAAGTAACTTTGATTAAAAAATGCTTCATTTCTAAAAAATAAATAAATTAATTAATTAATTTAAAAAATAATAATAAAAAAAAACTGTTTAAATAAGCCTGTCTTCCTTAGGGAATATCATATCCATTCACAGAAAGCAAAAACCCAAGCTTGAAGTTTTGGACACTCCTATGATTAACAGTTATTCTGGTACCTGCAAATTTGATAAGTTTCATTACCTTTATATACGATCAGCCTGAAAAAAATCAATCCCACTTGGGATACAGTGTAACTTGATGGTGGTTAAACACTTCAGGGATCAATAACCCAATAACTGGAAAGGGTCCAGAAAGACTTTTGAATGATTGGGCTACTTTTAAAACACAATTTTTACAACCTACATGTCACACGCAATATACACACAATCAGCATCTTTCTGTTCCCATAATATTTGATGGTAGTGCTGTGCAGCAGGGATGCAGCCTTAGAGCAGGGGGGGTGGGGCACAGTAAATGATCTGCCCACATCTAACAATAAACATGCTCAGATATTTAGAGACAGTTATGAAATCCTGACACATGCAAAATTATTAACATCAGCTGCTCACTGCTGTCACCTCACAGCAGCTTGGATGCATTAATTATATGCAAGTCATAAATTTGAAATTTGTGCCTTTGTCTTTGGGTGTCTGAGTCTAAGCTGAGACCCAGAATCATAATTAATGAGGTGAGCAAGAGGCTGTGTGGATAGTTACTATGTTTAATTAGTCTGAGGGTTGAGAAGTTATGAGACAGTTGTGTCAGGAGGTCTGAAAGGCTTAGGCCAAAATACAAAATGTGTGACCTTTCATGTCTACAGTTTTCAGAATAGGTAAACATGAATGGGCTAAACTCAGGGTCACAAACTAGTGGAATGCAGTTTGGATGTGGACTAAACAAGGTATTTTAGCAGACCAAACTGGAAAATATACTGTAGCAGAAATCTACAACACTTCTGCTTCTGTAGCAGATCCTCTGTTGTTTCGCATCCAATCATATACATTTATTTAAATTATTTACTAGCTTTATTGCCAAAAGACAGTCTTCACAGGCTATCATAGATATTTCAGTTGATTACCCTCTATAGTCTGACAGAATAGACAGACATGCATGGTGTTTTCATTTCACATGTCTCATCTGTTCAGAGTTCTTGACACTATTTAAAAGTGTCAATGTAGAGCATCAGTTCAAAACAAAACATTAGCACTTGTCTTATTTATAGCAATGAACTAATCGCTAATGGTTAAGGATGAAAAGGTAACTGTTGTCATCATTCAGTCATGTTGTTTGAACCTTTGTAATGAAGTATTTTTCATATATTTCTTGAATACCCTTTGGCTAAAGCATATGATATTCTCCACTTTCTGATTTTGTAATTTAGTGTGAAATTTATCTTGCCTTTCTGAAATTTAATCTGTTTGAGAAAGAAAAAGACATTTTGTTTGGGGGGTTTTTCAGCAAAGCCACCAGGGAATTCTGCATTCCTCCCTTGTTTGTACATAATCATGTTTTGAACATAAGCTTGAAAACCTGGAGCATCTTAATGCAGTGGATCTTTCCAACTCTAACACTCTTACTGGCCTTCAAAAGAGCAAGCAGCACTCTATGCTCAGGTTAATGAATGGCACCTGTGCATTACCCAGCGTGCCCTCTGTTTCCAGCAGACATCCGAGCTTCCGTCAGGCGGAACACCTTGTATCTTGTGCTTATCGTCCCCAGGCACATGCCGTCATGTTGATCAGAATCTTTCATCCATCTTCCCACCCCTCACTGCTTCCCTGAGAACCCGAGCTTGTGTCAATGCACAGGAGCTTCAGTGCAGATAGTCAAGAGATACAGACAGAAGAGACCCTCTGTGAAAGGAAACTAATAATAATTTTAAAAAATCTTTTTATTTGAAATAAAGAAGTGAGTAGAAGGCTTAGCTGTCTGGAGGGACACATACCACATTCACATTTGAACCAAACAAAGCTAAACCACTTATGCTAAACCATTATGCTTTGCCTAGATCACATTATAGTTTACAGCAACCCATAAAAGGAAACTCATACATCAGGAAAAAAAACCCCCTCTTAATTCACTTTTCTTAAATAAGTGTTAATTTAGAATGAAAGTAATGGTGAAACTTTCTAACTGCATCTTAACATTGTCATGATTAAAAACTTTTAAATGATTCACACTAAATTGTAAGAAACAATTCAAAACAAAAAACATCTTGATGTCAAAAAGGCCATTATTGTGGTTTTATACAATATATCAAGCTTAATGTGGATAGTCTGTAGGCTGAATTTTACAACGGCGTAGCCAGACTGGGCCAAGTGATTTTATTGGGGTGGCAAGCCAAGTGATGGCCATTAATCAGAATAAAGTTGTCTTGCTGGTCTATTTGAATTATTAGGCTAGATGTTAGAAGCAAAGCATCTGATATTGGTAAGGTTATCCATCAGGTAACATTGTCTGAGGAGGGAGCCCTCAACAATGGCGCATTAGATAGGACCTTTTGCAATGTGTACAGTCTGGTGAGTAAGGCAATGAAAATATGGGTGCCATGCTGATTCATTACCTAGCTAGCTAACAAAATATAATTATTTTATAAAGTTTCTTTGGTTTTACTGAAAAATTAGTCCTTATTTTATCCAGATGGATACAAAATGAATTTATTCTTAAATAGTTTGCAGGAGCATGTACACACACACACACACACACACACACACACAAATGCTATTCACAAAAATCCAGCTAGTTCAGAAAAATGTTTGTGTCATATGAAAGCTCCAGTGCTTGTATAAATTTAGACTCTCTGGTGTGAACTTTGATTTGCTTCAAATTATAATTAGTCTGAGTTACCACAATTTTATATATGGATTATGTTGTCAAGTTTAAATAGCTTATTTAGTCAGTTCTCCGTTTAAGATATCTCCTCTGATTTCCTCTGAGAGGAGAAAAAAGATTTTCATAGATCACAAAGCAAAAATACAAATGATTAATTAACGCAGTTACTGTCATCCATCCACTTTCTGTACTGCTTATCCAACACAGGGTCACAGGAAGCCTGGAGCCTATCCCAGGGTCCTCTGGGCACAAGGTGGGTGACACCCTGGACAGGTTGCGAACCCATCGCAGGGCAAAATCTCACACACCTATTCACCATACTACAGACAATTTAGAGATGCTAATCAGACTACAACACATGTCTTTGGACTGGGGGAAGAAACCAGAGTACATGGAGGAAACCCCTGAAGCATGGGAAGAACATGCAAACCCCCAACTGTGCATACGCAAGGAAAATGTACTAACCGCTAAGACACCATGCCCCCAGTTACTCTCATCAGCAAAAGCAAAAGCTCTATCCCCCTTTGTTTTTAACTGGGAATGAGGGACATGTAAAAGAAACCTTAGATCTTAGAAATCTGTTTGATGGATGTGGTTTAAGAAGATCCACGAGATAGGAAGGAGCTTGATTGTTAAGAGTTTTAAAAACAAACATCAGAACCTTAAACTGAATCCTAAAGCGGACTGTGAGCCAATGAAGCGATGCTAAAATTGGGGCGATACGATCAAACTTTATTTGCCCTAGTCAACAGCCTTGCAGCTGCATTCTGAACCATCTGAATATGAGCCAGAGATGACTGAGGAAGACCCAAGTACAATGAATTAAAGTAATCTAAGCGAGAAGTAATAAAAGCATGAATAACCTTCTCCAAATACTGGAAAGACAAAAATGTTTTGAGTTTCGAAATAATCCGTAGTTGATAAAAAATCGTCTTAACGACTGAATTTATTTGCTTGGTTAAGAATAATTCTGAGTCCAGAATGAAGCCAAGGTTCCTAACCTGGGAAGAAAGTGATTATGGAGCTCATTAATGAGACCATCTCTCAATCTCAGGGGGCCAAAAATAATTATTTCAGTTTTGACTGAAATAATTGAAATTATTTGTTAACAATTTTTTAATGTCGTCCAGACAGTCCAACAATGGCTGAATGGAGTCACCAGCTTTCAGTGGAATGTAGAATTACGTATCATCCGCATATAAATGAATTTTCCCTACAGGCCATATATGCAAGTTAAAAAGAAGTATGCCCAGAATGGAGCCTTGTGGAACACCACTAATAATAGGACTAGAAGAAGAGGAGAAATTACCCAACGTAACCAAGAAGGACCTGTCCTTAAGATATGAGCTGAGCCATTGTAGGGTGTTACCCTTGATACCAAACAGATATTCTAAGTGCCAGAGAAGCATGCTTTGGGCTACAGTATCAAAGGCAGCTGTAAGACCTAGTAGCATCAACACAATAATTTTTCCAGCATCCATTGTGAGTAAAATGTCATTGGACACTTTTAACAAAGCAGACTCCATGCAATGAAAAGCAGTCAAACTAGAATGTAAAGTGTTACGACGCGGCGAGACCAGCGTGGCAACACGCTACATGTAGTCCCGCCCAGAGGTGAGGTGGAGGAGGACCACACTTCCCAGCTTGCCCGCGCTCAAGTTCGCCGGAGTTCTGATTACAAACACCTGGAACCTTTTAAGTTATTTAAGGACCTCAGAATCTCCGGCCGACGCGAAGTATCGCTCAGGGAATGAAGCGCTGTTCGTTACCAAGCTCAACTACGTTTCTTCAAGTCCAAGACTTATTGCTTAACGCCGTTATTCCTTTACGTGCGCTTAGGTTGGTTAGCTTACCTGCTACTCTTAGTCACCGCCACTTCTGCCATCCTCTCTACATCTGCCTGCATTTGCCTCCGTCGCCGCAACGTTACATGAAGGTTCACATAACGTAGCTGAATTTAAAAACAGGAGCAAATGAGATTCTACTACTTTCTCTAGCAGCTTTGACATAAATGGTAGCTTAGAGACAATAATTATTAATGCATTAATTAATTTATGCATTTAATGTTGGCCTCAAATGTCATTCCGTAGTTTTTTAGTGCATATACAACCCAAGACGTACATTTCAGTGTGGTGTGTTGTGGTCACATTAAACAGTCAGCCAGTGGCTCTGGACTGCTCCTCTCTCATGCTGATATAGCATAAAAGAAATGTCCTTAAGTCCAAGGTCCGAATTGAAAGCAGCTGGTACATGCCTCTTTAAGGTAAACTCAACTCCATATGCATAACTCCCGCACAACTCTCTGAATAGCTCTTTTGACTGTAGTTAAGTCTGAGATCTGAGTACCACTGTGCACAATTTTGGCATTAACGCCTCACTTATGCGTGCTTAACTCAATCTTTATTACAGCCCAAAATGCATACAAACAAAACTTACAGTCGACTATGGATGCAACTAATTTTGGTGGCTACCATTGTTTTTATTGACACACCCCCAACTCATGAACTTGGGAATTATAAAAAAAAAAAGTAATTAAATTAATAGTTAAATAAATTTTATGATTAAAAATTATTTTTAAAAAATCTGAGTTTCCAACTATTCATTACAACACTGCCGTGGCATATTTACATCATATTTACAACCATCAGCATTATAATATGAGGTACAAGTTGGATGCAGTGAAGTAATTTGGTTTGCAATATTTGCTAGTGAAAAAATGGATCATGGTGTCATTTATTGTGTTATAATATTTATAATTTCAGCAGCTCACAATGGAGACATATGAGAAACACCTCCGCTGGGGGTTTTGCACATGAGCATGATCTAATGAAATTCTAGTTTAATATACTTTTAACATGCCTACATTGTAACTGAGCTTATTGGAGCAGTCATGTGTGGTATTTTCAGAGAGACTGAATGGTAAAAACACTACCTAATGTTTACCTTAATAAATCCACTTACAATTGTGTGTGCAGTTTCAGTGGAAGTCAGTGAAATTCCTTTTAAACACTCTTACATAATAGATCTGCATATGAAAACTGTATAGATTTGTATAGATTTCATGTGCAGTGTGTACGCGTGTGTGTGCCTCATACCGTGGAAATTGTTTCAGTAGGACACCTATATGGTAAGGCTTTGATCTTATAGGCTGCTGAAGGCAGATTTGACTAGCACTATAGACAAAAAATATCCAAAATATTTAAGCTAAAATCTAATTAACTCCTTAAAAACAAATAGGGTTCGGGAACAGAACAATCACTAAACAATAGAGCATCAATAAAATGTAAAAGTTACCAAATGCATTGGATAGAACAGTCCAAGCAGTGTATTTAACGGCTTATTTTTAATTAGTTTTATGGCCTCCATAAGTAGCATGCATTAGAACAGTGGCTGGGGAATCATCTCTTTTTCCTGCATCTAAAATGCGTAATGCTGTCTGGCTCACGTTCCTTTGCTTTGTCTGCTGAAACAAATTTAAGACAATTTCATTTTATCTGACTTAATTAAATGCAATGATTTCGTCCGAAACTGATTTTCAAAATCAACAATAAGCACCCTAAAAAAAGAAAAAAGAAAAAAAAGAAGCTGTTTGAAGAGGTGTAGTAGAATTTATATTTGTGATAAGCCAGTGGAGTAATGTACAAATAAACTGCTGTATTCCAGAGGCATAAACCCCTTTAAATGAGGTCACACACAAAACATTAACTTTGAAGATTGTAAATGCTCAACAACAATTAGATTCTCCTTTAGTCCTCTGCTGAACAATCACTTTTGCTCACACATAGACAAACACAAACTTGCAAATCTAGGGCCTGTACCATGAAGGTAGTTGAACAAATTTAGGATTATGGGATTAGTTTTGAGTTGATGCCAGACCAATCCAATCAGGCTTTATTAGTACCATGATGCTGTTTATCAACTTCCTCTGACAACTCAGGCTTTGATCCTTAAGCTATGATTAGTCCACGAGCGTGTGCACATAAAACTGTGAAGTTAGCACCTGAACAACCTTTAGTGTTCAACATGGAAGAAAGCAGCATACCTCCAGTTGAAGAGCAAGAAATTATTATTATGTGGAAATATGAGGAATTAAACCTACACTAACTGCAAAAAGCAAGACCGTTGCAGCTGCCAAAGCTTGGGAACATTGCCGGTGGAACATTCCTAATTGTGTAAATGCCTAAGTTTACTTTTATAGGCTTACAATGAGAATAAACAGATTAAAACTTATAACCCTAACATATGTAATGTAATTTCATTTAATATAAATAGTTTTAATTAATTTTAAAAATAAATATCAATTTATGAAAAAAATATATTAGGACAGGAATAATACCACTGTGTGCAAATGTGTAACACTAGCAATGAACCGCAAAAAGACACATACAGTTTGCAGTACAGTAAGAGCGTGGCTTCGGCATGTCACATTTTTAATGCATGGCTTAAGAAGTTGACAAAGATATGAGATTCCATCCATGGAAAATCTATATTTTTCATGCAAGAAAATATCAGGGAAAGACAGGGGATTTTGTCTATGCCTAATAACCGTTTCTCTGCAAAGTGAAAAAAGATTATGAGGAAATGGTGAAGCCATTGCATCAGACACCAAGTTGAATTAATTGTATCACTTATATGTCACTTTGCTCACAGTTGATTGGTCCAAGTTGGGTTTGTGCTTTCTTACCCAGAACATAACCTACCCTGGAGCAGCGTAAGTTACTATGGAGATGAACACCGGTAAAAGCTGAGCCACTTTTTGGGTACCTAAATCCCAGGGTTGGCACAAACTAAATTGACAAATTACCTGCCTAGCCACCTAAACCGACTTCATGGTACCTGCCCCTGATCATCAGTCTAAAATATAAATGAATAGTTTAAGTTTAATAAGAATGCTGTCATTTTCTCATGATATTAACTACATTTAGTCTTCAGGTAGTGACAGTGTATTCATGTTAAACCTAAGGCTTGCAAATGTGCATGAGTGAACTGTGTATTGTATGTTGAGGCTGTCAAAAAAAAATCTATTTTAAATGGAATGCATGTTAGAGTAGGCATGAGATCAGGCCTTACAAAAGTACACACAAAATGAATGCTTCAAGCTTCGACTACATGACGCTTGTGAGTGTCCAGGGTGAAAGGAAAAGCATTGTTAGGTGGTTTCCAGCTTTCTGTATGTGCCACAACATTTGAAGAAATTGAAGAGAGTTAATTTCTCTTTAAACGGACCCAAGCTAATGTGGGTAGTTAAAACTAACATGCTTATAACACAGATGGAGCGATTGGATGTATATACTGTAAAAATTATTGATTCATGGAATAAATTATATTAAGCTGTGATGCAGCTTGATTGTTCTGTAGTTTTATTTCTTTTATACCATAGCAATTATTTCATACTTTTTATCCATTTATAGTTATACCCATGAAGCACATTAGTTATTTTTTGTCATAACAAGCCTATATTTTCCTCTTTCTTGAAGTTAAACAAACTATGATAAAAAAACAACAGTTTTTTATGTTACAGAATAATCACAACATGCAAAGTTCTCTGTCCTAAAGACTGTGGGAAAATGTTTATCATTGACTGTTACAAAGTGCTGACAGTCCAGACTCCTTACAAAAATGCTAAATAAACATTCCCGCATGTAAACCTCAACATTATATGTGTATATCAACAATTATACACACACTATACAAGTCTCTGTGTCAGCTGTTATTACAGAAACAATAACATTAAATTAAATGCAATAATGTAAACCTTGCAGCCAGAACTACTGTCAGAGATGCTGTTATAGAAAACTAATCAAAAACCTTTGACTAGTGAGAACTTCTAATTCAACATTCCTGTGACAGATAATAGTTCACTTAATTATTGTAGAGGTGGATTTTGTAACATATTGTTGTGTCAACAAATCTTGTGGTAACATTTCAATTTGCCTTGAATGCTCCAATCCACAGGACAACAAAATGTGACTGGTTGATTCAACTGTCATTACAAAGTATGTTGGTAGTTAATCAGACATCGAACAGCTTTTATACAGTAATTAAAGTCCTAACCAAGTTGCTGAGCTAGTTTGGATGCGTTAACTCAGACACCAAGTAAAAACTCTCACTGCATAATCTTAATCAATGAAATGAGACATTTACCACATTACTGCGGATATTTAATACAACACACATGATCATTATATAGAATAAATGTTTTTAAAAACAACATTCAGTCATATGTTTTTTAAATTCTTAGGTCATCCCAGAGAGTTTGCCTGCTAATGTCTAGAGAAAATGCAGTAATATATGTGATGTGCTCAGGCATTTGTATCTGACTTCAGCAGATTGAGAGCTAATCACAGAGGGGGAAAGATACAGAGAAAATGGGACACTGCCAATCCTCAGAGAGTGCTGTTTCGGGTTTAAGGCAATTACTGCTAATATGGGATGACAGAAGCCTAATACTTTATGTAGTCATCACTGCATGACAAAACACACACATCCACAATCTTACACTCACAAGTCCTGTTAATGCTATTTAAAATCTGATGCCAGTTGTGATTCAATTAACATATAATGTTTTCAATAAAAATACAGCATAGTGCATAAAAGTAGTATAATATTAACTATGTTACATTGTTTAGCAGCATCTCAGCCCCAGTTCAGTACTATTCTCATCCCTTCATCTACAGTAGTGCTTGGAAGTTTGTCTACATTTCTGCATAAATATGAGCTAAAACATCAGATTTTCACACAAGTCCTAAAAGTAGATAAAGTTAACCCAATTAAATAAATGAGACAAAACATTATACTTTGTCATTTATTTATTGAGGAAAATAATCTGATATTACACATCTGTGATTAGCAAACCTATATTAAACCAACCCATATTCATGTATATTCACTTAAACATTATATTCACTGTATAGTGCATCCGGAAAGTGTTCAGTGTTGAAACTTTCCTACATTTTGCTATGTTACACTCTTATTCCAAAATGGATTAAATTAATTATTTTCCTCAAAATTCTACAAACAATACCCCATAATGACAACACGAAAGAAATTTGTTTGAAATCTTTGCAATTTAAAAAAAACAAAAAAAACACATGAACATGAGTATTCACAGCCTTTGCTCAATACTTTGTTTAAGCACCTTTGGCACCAATTACAGCCTCACATATTTTTGAGAATGAGGTTCAAGCTTGGCACACCTATTTTGGGGCAGTTTCTCCCATTATTCCAATTCTCCCATAATTCCCATTATCTTCCAGATATGACGGTTGCCATTCAAGCCAAAGAGTTCAATCTTTGGTCTGAGAGTCCTTCAGGTGCCTTTGCAAACTCCAGGTGGGCTGTCATGTGCCTTTTACTGAGGTGTGGCTTCCATCTGGCCACTCTACCATTCAGGCCCGA
>JAOUWY010000027.1:11421991-11433655 GCA_025728095.1 Prietella phreatophila
TTTTCATTTTATTAAAGTATGCATTTATAGTAATGCTCTTTTGAATGCTATTCAGACCCCACCCACAAAAAATTAAAATAAAAAAGGTGTGCTAGCTTTTGTGACGTAATGTTACCTGCATCAGGGACAGTGATGTTTAATTTATTTACTTCACTAAAACAAATCAAAACATTAAGCATGTTTTTAAGCTCTAACATAAGTTCTAAATAAAAGTATTTTAGATCATATTGCTTTTCTTGACTTTATTTACGTATGTGACCTTGAATCCAAAATGATCAGATTACATTACTTTTATATTGTGAAACCTCGATTACATAACTGATTACATTTTTACAAGTTAACAAAAATCTGTTGTTACGACACGTAGACTGGAGGCGGATGCAGGTGCAGGTCAAGGTCTTTATTGATCATGAAACTCAAAACACAGGTAAACGCGGTCGTCACCAGGAAACGAGAAACGTGGCATAGAATAATATCCTTCAAGGCATGGAGACAAACGACATGACCACTACAAACACATCAACTAATAACACTGAGCGACGTGCTCAGTAACTCAGGCGTTTAAATACAACGTATAATCAACTCACAACCCAAACACCTGTGACAAATCAAAGTTAAAGCTAACGCTCAATCTGGAAGCGAGCGAAGAAAAACAAAGTCACATGACTCGTCTGGAGCAGAGCCACAGTGCCCCCTGCTGGCCGTAGCATAACATCTGTGACCAGACTCAAAGTTTTGTGTCCAATTAATATAAAATTTCATTAACGTCTATTTGAATAAACGTTTATAAATGTTTGTCTGTAATCATTAAAGGTATATACACGTGTTATGTAGCGCAAAGTATTACTCAATTCTTGCCTAATGTTCATTCAGCAATGATAAAAAAAAAACACAGCATATGCAGTAAAACAGAACAAAGATCTGCAGCAAAAAAGCTGGCAGGTTTGAATTAATCATGTCTCCTGTGCACACAGGCTCCACCGGGGAAATGCAGCTCCATATCTGTATGCTCTCTGAACTTGGTGCTGTCTCAAAAAAGGGATTAAATACTAAACCCTACCTATTTCCACACAAACACTCCTTTGAACTGAATCCTAAATATGTATGAATTGTAGTCTAGTCACTTCTTACCATTTTTTCTTTAAATCAATATTTTTACACAACCAGGCTGTGCATGCGATCAGAACTTTATTACAGCTGTAATACAGACAATACAAGCAGGGGGAGGGTGGTATTAGGAGGCAATAACTCCCGTTGTATACCCATCATGGTGACTGACCATGTTTCCTTGGCACTTAAAGAGTGTGTGTGTGTGTGTGGTGGATAGTGGGATACTTTGGGGATAAAGGGCAGAATAAATCCCCTCCAATTACAGGGCTAAAGAGACACAGGCAGTCAGGATCTCAGGCTTAGTGCAGGAAAAAGTGGAAATCAAAATGATTTAACTCCCATTGTAAATCATATTTATTGTCAAAATTTACAAACTTTCAGCTGTTTTCAATGAACACATCAAACAAAAGCAATTGAAATAGTTAAACACAACAGATGCTTAAATTTTTTTCCCCAAATTCAACTTAAAATGAAACTTATAAAGACTTCTCCAGTCTCAGAATTATTCAACCCCTTCATGGCAAACATCTTTAGTACTCAGTAGAGCACCCTTTTGATGTTATGACCTGCTGAAAATGAGATGCATAGCTTCTGGTAGCATCTTGAGGAATCTTAGCCCATTCCTCATGAGCAATGTCCTCCAGTTCAGTAATATCTTGGGTTTAGGTGCTGCAACCGCCTTCTTCAAATCCCACCAGAGATTTTCTATGAGGTTCAAGTCAGGTGACTATGATGGCCCTGTAGAATCTTCTAGGACTTCTCCTGCAACCAAGCCTTGGTAGAATTTGAGGTATGCTTGGGATCATTGTCCTGTTGGAAGGTCCAGTGATGGCCAAACCTCACCTTCCTCACAGACAGCATGAGGTTTTCTCCTAGAATTTCCTAATACTTCAATGTATCTATCTTGCCTTCCACACGATGCAGGTTTCCAGTGCCAGAGGATGCAAAGCAGCCCCAGAGAATCCCCGAGCCACCACCATGCTTGACTGTGGAAAGAGTGTTCTTTCTTCATTCCTCTTTCTCCAGGCATACATTGAACCATCGTGCTGAAAAGTTCCTTTTTTTCCAACGCTCCACAGAACAGAATTCCATAACTTCTGTGGCTTATTTATATGATTTTGAGTGACTTTTCTTGTGCTTTTGGGTCAGTAGTGGTGTATGTCTTGGAGTTCTGGCATGGAAACATTCTGTGTTTAGTAAGCACCTTACTGTGCCCACTGAAACCTCAGTGCCTGTTGCCACAAAGTCTTGCTGCAGTTCTTTTGCAGTCACTCAAGGGTTTTTCACAAGCTTCATTCTCAGAAATCTAGTTGCAGTCATTGATAGTTTCCTTTTTCTGCAAAATCCAGGTAATGTACACTCTACAACCCCTAGCAGTTCAGGTATTCCATTTGTTCAATCTTTAGCACACCTGGTGCGACTAATGAAGCCCTTGATTAGTTGCATCGGGTGTGCTTGAGACAACACCTGTCTTGCATATTTGTGTTGTTGTGAGGGATTCTATTCAGTGGGTTTGTTACAATACCTTGGCAGAGACGAGTGCTGATGAACAATCCAGAAGGTATGGGACAGATGAAAGACAAAGTACAGATGGAAACTTTGTCAGGCAGTCAGGCAAACAGCTAATCCGAGGCATAGACAGAATCAAAGTCAATAATCAGGTGAATATCAAGATCAGGTTAGCGGATATGATAACTATAGCTTGGTACATGACAGAGACGAGGCTGCTGAGCTTTTACTTCACGAGGCGCTGAAGTTAACGAGGGCTTTTATAACTTATGATGCCTTGCAGGTGTTCATACTCAATATTCCGGCGAACTTGAATGCGAGCATAGCCAGGAAATGTATTCCTTGTCCGCCATTTTTATAGGTGGCGCCGCAAGGTGAGTACTGCGGGCACATGTTCGCCATGGCGTAACAGGGTTGAATAATTTTGAGACTGGAGAAGTCATTATAAGATGCATTTTTTGTTGAATTTTGGGAAAGCAGTTGAAGCATTCATTGTGCAAGCATTTCAATAGCTTTTGTTTGATTGTTCATTGTAAACAGCTGAAAGTCTGTAAATGTTAACAATAAAACTGATTTGCAATGGGGGTTGAATAATTTTTATTTCAACTGTATGTGCCAAAGGCTTTTTTAAGTCAATTTTGTATATTTTATCTCAGTTTATATTTTAGTTCATTGTACTTTTTGCTTGTTGAATTTGAATCACTGCTAATAAAATGTTTTATATTATTAACTGCAAATGTCCTCATGATTACATGCATGCACCCTTCACCCAAACAAATGCACACATAAGCATGCATATAAATGAAAGAAAATGGACTTTTCTAGCACTTTTCAGTCTTTTGTGAGAGATGTACTGTATTTAAAACAGGGATCTGGGTAAATAGATTTTCTTAATCCTCCCTGAGAAGGCAAAGGCTGCTTGACACTGATTGCATTCTTGGCACAGTTGACAAGGGTATTGTCCTCTTGCCCTGGGGAGACAGAAAACAGCCTTCAGAAACAACTGATAACAACAATTAATCCAGTACTGCAGGCGCCAGTAGCCCCTCCACCAGCCAGTGCTTATGACGGCACGACCCCATTGCTTACCAAAGCTCTTTTGACTACTAAAAGTCACTGGGTTCTTTGGAAATTATTTCTAAAAAAAGGTTTGGCAAATAAATAGGAAGAAATTTTTATCTTCTGGATATGAAATTCAAAGACACTTGCATAGAGAATAACAGATCACTATTTGAAATGAAACCATTTACTTTCTCTATTTTAGTTATATAATACCACATATATCTCTTGAGACAGAATTGTAGTTGGCATAGTATATAAACTCCAAATAATTAAAACCACTGACAAATGACATGAATAACATTGATTGTCTTGTTACAATGGCACCTGTCAAAGGCTGCAGCAAGTGAACTGTCATTTCTTGAAGTTGATGTGTTGGAAGCAGGAAAAATACACAAATGTAAGGATCTGAGCGACTTCAACAATGGATGTGCTGTGAGGACTAGATGAGTTCTACAAAATGGCAGGTCTTGGGGAGTGTTCTCGGTATGCAGTGGTATGAGGAAAATGACAACGAGTTCAAGGTGTTGACTTGTCCTCAAAATTCTCCAAATCTCAATCCGATCTAGCATCTGTGGAATGTGCTTGACAAACAAGTCCGATCAATTGAGGCCACACCTTGCTTACAGGACTTAAAGGATCATATTGATGCCACATACCACAGCACACCTTCGGAGGTCTTGTGGAGTCCATGCCTTGTTGTCAGAGCTTTATTGGCAGCACAAGGTGGTTTTAATATTATGGCTGGTTTATGTATATAAAATATATTTACTGAAATAATACTATACAAGAACACAATTTGTATTATTCTTATTTACTAGATTTAAAACGAATGACTTTGGGGTCACTGACAATAGTTTCAGGCTTTAGGCTATTAGATAGATAAGTGTATAGATTATAAGTAAGATAATTTTAAAATTTTGATACAAAACAATTTGCATGATTCAGGACATAGGAAAAGGTTGTGGTAAAGGTGGGGCTAGCATTGATACCAGTTCTTATAACTTTGAGTTTGGACAAAATACAACCACACTACCCTTGAAGGGTTGCAAATGTACTGTGTATTATGCTACAGGATGTATGTCATGATTAGCCAATTAGCCAAGCTGACGTATTACTCAACTACTAAACTTAAGTGATAGTTAAGTTTAGTAGTTGAGTATTACTCAACTAGTTGATGTATTACTCAACTATTCAATAACCTTTACCAAAGTTGAAGGGCTGCTACAAAGCAATAGATAACAAATAATTAACTACTAAACTTAACTGATAGTTATCACTGGTTATCACACAGTCAGTGAACTGATAAATAGGTATGCTCATTCAAACATGCAAACTTACCCACAGTACATGAGTTGTGAGCCTTAGGCTAATGATCATTTAAGCAAATGATCTGTTAGTGAAGGTAGCAATCTGTTTATTAAACTGCTGATAATTAGCAGCATTTTCAACAGATATTTTACAGCATTAGTGCAACTGAAAGTGAGGTGTAGCTGATAGAAAATGTCCAGCAATGCACAAGACTGACGTTCTACAAGGTTGCGAAATGAAGCAAAAATGTTTTCTTTAGTTCAGTACGTTAATCAACAGTTCATTAGCTTAATTAACACTAAACCATTCATATTAGTAAGTTACCATATTTTTCCATCAATTTTACATGACCCCTATTCACTGGCCTTGAGAAGTAATTAATGAGTTTATAAATTATTAGCTAACAGTGTACTTAATGGCTCATTGCTAATTATTTATCTAATATTATAGTTAACTACTACTTAACAAAGAGTTGACAAATGTATTAACTATGGCTAATCAGTGGCTTTTTTAAACAGTATAATTAATAAGACCCTTCATGTGGAGTATTACTAATTAGCTGGTTAGGTGTTTCTTGGCTGGTGCATACATATAACCTTATATTCTTATCTAGTTATTTTGTTATGGTCTTATCTATTTCTATGTAGTTTCTTGTAGTCCTGTGCTGTTTTATGCAGCACCATTGTTCTGGAGAAATATTCTTTCATTTCAGCGGGTACTTTATGACCTGTATGTGGTTGAAATGACAATAAAAAGCCACTTGACCTAAACACAAAAGGAGCTAACAAACCTTACGGTGTTTCTCTGCATCTTTTGAGGTTGCATTAGCATCTGAAGTATGGAAATGTCACCGTAATATCAATGAAACCAAATGCAATGAGAATCAAAGAATTGTTCATACTAATAAAGCTCATCTAATGGGCAGTTAAGGGGCAGTATGAATATGCATTAAGGGGCAGCATGAATATGCATTTCAGTCAGTGAAAACAAGCTACATGGTAGGAACAAAAGATATACAGCATATAGTGAAAAGTACCCTCAGTTATACCTATTCATTACTGGATCAAATTTACACCCGAGTTGAGTCATTCAGATTTCATGGAGCTATAATTTCTCCTGATTTTAATTGGAAGACCAATTCTGACTACATCATTAAGAAAGTTCAGCAGAGGAAGGAAAAATTTACCTAATTTATCCAAAAGCACTAATTACATAGTTTTCTCTGCCTTATTCACCTGCTCGTTAACTGTTTTTCAGTTCACCCACTATGCAGTGCATTACCTGTTCAGCAGAGAGGATCACAGGTTGCAGTCTGCTCTCCTTCATGAACTACAACAAAAGAAAACATTCAAGATCATTCCCAAGACATACAGTGCCCTCAATTAATATTGGCACCCTTGGAAAATATGAGCAAAGAAGGCTGTGAAAAATTATCTTTATTGTTTAATTTTTAATTTTTTTTTTTTTATCACAATAATACTTTGCTCTCAAGGATACCAAAATTTGCAAAACACAGGTTTATCAAAAAAAGAGTCATTATTAATTCGTATGAGGAAAAATATATTTGAAGTATATTCCCACTGATATTCTAAAAAATTTTAGTACACCTGGGTGACTAAAAAAAGAGGATGAGTGTCTATAGTGTCTCAATGCACTGTGAAGTGGATGGTTTGAGTGGCCAAAAAATCTCCAAGGATCACAGCTGGAGAATTGCGGAAGTTAGTTCTGTCTTGGGGTCAGAAAGTCTCCAAAACTACAATCTGAAAATCACTTACATCACTACAAGTTATTTAGAAGGGTTTCAAGAAACAGGCCTCTACTCTCATCCAAAAACAAGCATCTTCAGTTTGCCAGACACTACTGGAACTTCAAATGGGATCAGGTTCTATGGTCAGATGAAACCAAAATAGAGCTTTTTGGCAATAAACACCAGAGGTGGTTTTGGCGCACACAGAGGTAGCCATATGGAAAAGTATCTTATGTCGTTATGTCCAAGCCTGAGTACTGAACATCCCATCCCACTCAATTAATATTGAGTTGTTACCCCTTTGCTGCTATATTAGCCTCCACTGCCTTCTGGGAAGGCTTTCAACTAAATTTTTGAAAATGCCTGTGGGGATTTGTTCTCATTTAGCCACAAGAAAGTGAGAAGCTGAGCACTAATGCCAGGTGAGAAGGTCTGGTGTGCAGGTCTGGTTTGTATCCCAAAAGTGTTCAGTGGGATTGAGTTCAGGGCTCTATGCAGGACACTTGAGTTCTTCCACATCAACCTTGGCAAACCATGTCTTCATGGACCGCACTTTGTGCACAGGGGCATTGTCATGCTGGAATATGTTTGGACCCCTTCCAGTGAAAGGAAATCACAATGCTACAACATACAAAAACATTTTAGACAACTGCATGCTTCCAACTTTGTGGCAACAGTTTGGGGAAGAAACACATATTGCTGTGAGGGTCATGTGTCCACAAGATTCTGGTCATATAGTGTATTAAGATGAAACAACAAGAGATATCAAGCAATGGCAGTTTACTTCTGAACTTGTTGAGGCGCTATATCAATCTCATCACATTCTCAATATCAAGTGCTACAGTACTTTATTGCAAATAATAATTACTCTTATTCTTTGGAGGGACGAAACATGACCTAGACCTAGCTCTCATGGTGCTCACACACTATTATTGATGCCAATCTGTCATATATTTGACAGCCAATTCTGAAATATTCTGTGGCTAACATACCCAGTTTAAATACTAGAACTGCAAATGATACCATCCCAGGTAGATGTAGAAAGTCTTTTGTAAAGACTGAGGCAGTCGTCCGTAAAGAATGTTTGCATGGCACCTAATATGAAATCAGTTACTCCTTGTCCACACTTTTACACACCAACACAAAGAACAGGTCACATGACTATTCTAAAGATACAGTCAACAATGGTGGAGATAGCAATAGGTCAACCCAGGTAGTCAGTGGTGGAATGTATGCTGATGGAAACTGATGCTATACATAAGTATAATTTTGGTGGTATTTATACTTTAATGGAGCAAGCAAAGACATAAAATTTAAGTGACATTTTTTTTTATATATGAAAGAACACATCAACACCTATTAAAAAAAATAAATAAATAAGCATTTTGATTTACTGCAAGATAGCTGTCCTCTATGTTTCCTTTGCTAATTCCACATTAGTTAGGCAGCAAGTCAAATTCTAGCTAATGTTGCTAAATATTATTATACATTATTTACAGGACGGTTTACTTCTGATTAACTCATTATCAGTCTACACAGTCTACATAATCAAGCATAATGAGAGACACTATAACTTAGACATTTAATGATATTTTCAGTCAAAATGGTGTAATTGCAGTTTCAGATTGTCATGAATCCCCCTTTGTGCAGAGCGCTATGGAGCATGTGAGCACGCATGCACGAGCAGGTGCGCGTGCACCTGCTTCTCCATTGTGGACAGCAGTGACATCCCGACACATGCATTTGTTATTGTTTATGTCATGTCTCCTCCCCGTCCTGTCATTGGTTGTGGTGTCACGTGTGTCTGTATTGCCCTCAGTTGTTAGCGGTTACAGGGCTGATCATGCTGGCATATATACCGAGTGCCTCCCAACATTAAATTTGGAATATTAGACTTAGATAGATAGATGTTAGAATGCATAAGATATTACGATAGTTAACCACAGTCACAGTTCATAGTTTCATGTTTCATGTTTCTATTCATAGTCATAGTTCAGGTCATGTTTCATGTTTAGTTTTGTTAGTTTAGTTCACTGGTTTCTCCGCTACCAGTCCCTCGCTGTGTTTCATGTTTCATATCTCGACCCCGTTTTCTGTGACCACGACCTTGATCCCTGCCTTGCCCAAGTTTATGCCTGTTTGCAGATCGCCGGACCTCTTGCATGTTTTGGATTATGTTTACAGATTATGATTTGGATTTGTCTGCCTGTCTCTCAAATAAAACTGTTCAAACTGCGCTTGCATCCGCCTTATCTTCCTCTACGTCACGAAACATGACACAGATAAGTAATGTATTTATACTTTTCACATGGAAGCACAACATTAATATAATTTCATTAGTTAAAAACACTGAGTACATTTTCACTTTTAATTGATTTAGATTTTGACACATTATATATACTTTCTCAGCCCTTTTTATACACCTGCTTGCACCACAGTACAAAGCAACCATTAAAAGGACTGTGTCACTGCCCAGTTTCAGAGAGACTTCACTGCATATAATGTATCAGGGTATTATAGAGTGTAATGTAGGCTGGAGTGCTTTACTGAGGGAACTATTTTCCATAATTGAAAGACAGTATGCTCAAGTGATTGTTAACTTGATTTGTGAAAATATGTTAGCATTTAATGTTCACACAAAACGTGCCATCAGGAACACAGCAGCAATGCACCACTATGAAGTGAGCTGGGCATTAACAGCGAGGCTTTTATTCATTTTATCCATTTTATACATCTTTCAAATAAGAGCCATGGCTCAGAACCAGCAGAGCTCCAATGCCAAAGACCTCATTAAGCAAAGCAGAACCCAGAACCAGTTTCGCAGAAGCATTGCAGTGTCAACCACCCCTGTAAACTATTAGAGCATGTATTCAGTGTGCTGGTTTGCTTTACCATATTGCAGAGGTCTGTAATATACAAAGCATTTGGTAAACCAGACAGACAGCTGTAAGGGAACCATTGTGCAATCTGGCAATCTATGGCAGTGTGCCTCCTTATGTTTCTTCAGCTAGGGCAATTATCATTGGCTGGGATGCCACAGGCAATTTACAGCTAGCGCTTCATCTGACAGTCTTGCAAAGACTAGTGCACTATGTTGTAATAAAGAGGTTAGATGGAAGAAAAAGTATGTTACATATCATCAAAAGGTGCCAGACTGCCTGGACTATCAAATGGAGAAAGCCTCTTAAGAGCTTGGCTAATTTGTTGCTTTCTGCTTTTGCTCTTCACCAAGCAGCTTTTGCATCCAGTGAGACCATTGTACCAGAAATCAACAGCATTTGAAAGAGGCTTATAAAGATGCTGGTTTTCCCCACAAGAGCTAATATGTGGAGAGTTTAGCAGAGAAATTTTTAGGAAAAAAATCACCTTCAGATTCCAACCTGCAATGCTCAGGGATGCTGCAAAATACAGTAGTAAAACAAAAGCAAAATAACTGCCAGCTTATTTTCCAGCCAGGAGTTTTGTCTCTCATGAACAGAGTTTCATGGTTATTATTTTTTATTGCCTTTCAAAACTAAAGCGGTTCCCCAGATTCATGGAGTCTCAGGTCAGCGTTCACCACTGATGGTTTTCCAGTGAGTTGCGCTTGTCAGTTATTACAGAAGGAAGTTATGTTTTGTGTCTTCTGGAGGCATGTGTGGATTTCTCCAACTGCTACATTTGTGTACTTGTTAAACAAAAACCCCAGTAGCAGCCCTTAAAGTAATACATTTGGTTATGTATAAACAGCAGTTGGAAACAAGCACCACTTATATCATCCATTTAGCTTTCAAGACAGTTGAGTGTTCACTGCTGTGAGGACTGTGTACTTTAAAACCATTGGTTAAGTCCGGGAGATTAATTAGACAACTCTAAAAAAATCAATGATGCATCACAGAACATTAAAAGCATGATGTATCAGAATGTGTATAGACGGATTAAACCTAAGGCCCCAAGAGAGAAGGAAGGGAAATGGTGTGTCTTCTGAAAAATGTCTTTCAACATCCTCTCTGACTGGAAAAGTCATTAGTCATGTCTGTTTACTTTAATACACCATGGTCTTCAAGGACATAACACTTGGAAAATCAGGGTGGCAGATTTAAAAAAAAAAAAAAAAAAAAAAAGACTAATCTTTTTTGGCCTAACTGAACCATTGTGCCATTCAGAGTGATTTCAGGCTCGAAGCATATGATTGAGATGTCAGTGTAGGTGTTTGATATTTCTCTGTGCTTGGCCGCTCGACCCTGCAGTTAGCAGGAGCTATCAGAATCAATTTAGCGCTGGTGTGCTTGTCATGCTCTATGATCAATAAAAGAGAGAAACTCATTAATGAGTGGAATTGGGAGACTGGAATATGGGATATGAGTCTGGCCTTTAAAGATAATGAACTCAGCCATTGCTGGATCTGTCTCCGGTCCAGAATGAAAATGTTGGCCCACTGGTACACAAGCAGGTGCTCCGATGAAACTTTAGCAAGCACCTGTTTGCAGTTGTGTTTTTGAAACTATTCATTATTCGTATCAAGTTCTTTCAAAGCATTTATATTTCAATCAACAGTGCAGTGGCCTTTGATTGCATCATTTCTGTTCAGTACTTGCATCTGACAAAGCAAAGAAAAGGATGCAGAACAGAAGAGTTCAGCACATGGCCTTCAGACTGCCAAGAACCATGGCCAATGTGCACTGCTGTGTTTTTGTTACCGAACATATATATATATATATAAAGGCATGTAAAGAAAAATGAAGTTGAACTAGAAAATCTGTCCAGTACAAGGCTGCACTATTTTACTAGTGAATTTGGAGGGGGGGGGGGTGTTAAATCAATGCACATTACAATGAATGTTTGCTACCTGTTTTTTTTTTAAACTAATTAATGTATGTATGTATGTATGTATGTATGTGTGTGTGTGTGTGTGTGTGTGTGTGTGTGTGTGTGTGTGTGTGTGTGTG
>JAOUWY010000027.1:11572904-11587315 GCA_025728095.1 Prietella phreatophila
GAGAGAGAGAGAGAGAGAGAGAGAGAGCATGAGGGAAACCTGAAAACTGAGCTAGATGTGTTTGCAATCTTTTCCTAGAATAATGGCTGTGTATCTCCAAAAAGCCAGCCAGAGAGGAGAAGCTGCAGGGGGGTGCGCCATCCTCCCACCACAGAGAGTCACACAGCGAGACTCCAGCGCTGTAGATCTGATATGGCACACATTCCAGCATCACTCTCAAGATCTGATGACAAGCTAATAAACTACTACTGTTTGAACTCGTTCAGACTGTTTCCCAGTCAACGATTAAACCGCTTACGATATCAAATGATGTTCAGGGAAGAATTACCATCATCACTGTAATTAAGTGCAAGTCTTAAGGCTCATTTTGTGCCTGGTTCCACTATGAATCAATAAAAATGACTGCAAATACTCCTTAAAAGATTGCTTCTCACTTGATGAAGACAAAAAAGCACTGTCTCATGAAATGCATTACAAAATGGAGATTATTCATAGTCTTGTTTCACATCTTTGATGAATACAATATAATATCTGCGATTTGTGAATAAAAAATAAAACTTTAGAGTGAGTCAATTAAAACTGAGAGGTTTACAAATGTGAGCAGAGAAATAGCTTTCTCCTTAAGGGTTGAAACTAAATAGCAGCTATAAATCTAAATCTAAATTTTAAAAAGTCAGATCAGTTAAAAACCAACAGAATGAGGCTACAATAATAGATGTAACCGGAAATGTAAATTAAAGGAGCATAGCAGGATGAGAGGAATACATATGCACACTAATGACTCCCTGCCATGCCACGCCTCGCCTACCTGCACACACACACACACACACACACACACACACACACACACACACACACACACACACACACACACACACGTTGGTGGGTAGTGCCACATACAGAATTGAACCCTTATTAAAACAAGGTTGCTATGCAACAGCTGTCCATGCACACTTCAGAGCATGGCAGTTCTGACCCAGCTCAGGCTTATGCAGCTTTCAAAATGGTGAACATTTTCCGGGAGTTTTAACACCATGGAAAATAAAGGTGCGTTAAAGGCTACACTCTTCGTTCATTTCTCTACTGCACAGCATGCACCAGGAGAGTGGAAAAACAGCGGGTTATCTAGAAGATTCCATCTAAGTGAAGACGCTGAACTAACAAAAAAAAGCCCTAGCTGCACCATTCTGCAATTAATGAGGCAGTGTAGAATATCCGAATACATTTCTAAGCCTCTACAGCGTAGTTTTTCAACCTTGAGGTCACAACCCCACATGGGGTTGCCTGAGATACAGACAGGGTTGAGATTTTTACACATGACCTCAGCAGCGCCGTGTACAACTAACTGCCAGAGCATAGAAATGAAAATCCCATTAGATTATGGTATGTGATCATGTGCAAGCAAGCACAGACATGAACTTTTCACTCCTTGCTGCCATTTTCATAATTATGGGATGCCAGGTTTGCAAGAATTTTGAGCCCTTAAAATGGGGTCAGTGACTTAGTGGTTACCATGTTTGCCTCACACGTCCGGAATTGGGTGCTCGCCTCCCGCCCCGTGTATGCATGTTCTCTCCCCCTGTGCTTCAGGGGCTTCCTTCAGGTTTTCTCCCTAGTCCAGACATGCATTGTAGGCTGATTTGCATCTCTAAAATTCTCCGTAGTGTGTAAATGGTTTAATGATAAATGGTCTGCACTTATATAGCGCTTTTATAACATTAGTGGTTCCAAAGCGCTTTACATTGTGTCTCATTCACCCACTCACACAGCAATGGTAGCAGAGCTGCCATACAAGGTGCTAACTTGCCATCGGGAGCAACTTGGGGTTCAACGTCTTTCCCAAGGACACTTCAGCATGTGGGCCGGGAATCGAACCACCAACCCTACGATTAGTGGACCACCCGCTCTACAACCTGAGCCACAGCCGCCCCAAACAGGATGTGGCTACAGCTATAAGTTCACTTGAATTATCTCTTCACAATTATCCGTCTAAAGCTAAACCCACAACCCAAATTTAAAGTGGGTTGAATTTAGCAAGATATTTGCACACCTCCTGGTAGCGGGCAAGACCTCCGTTCACCGCAGCGTCGATCACGCCATTTAAGCACATGGTGAGCGGGTTGATGTTTTGCATCTGGCGTGTCTGGCACTGCGTGATGAGTGTGCGCAGCTGCAGGTTCTTGTTTTCAATCACCTCGATGGCATTCTCCAGCGGGCTCACCTCCACCTGTACCACAACACATAGCTGTTACAGACAGACCACCGCAGGAGGCGCAGCTCAGATCCAAATTCAAAAGAGGAGCAGTGGTGTTGAGGATCGATTCCCTCACCAGATCTCTCTTGTCCACTTCAAACCAGCGGGAGATCCCTGGGAGACTCTGCACCAGGGTCATCGTCGTCCTCTCCACCCAAAGACTCTGTGGGCCAAAGCAAACAGACATTAACATGTGAGCTGCTTGTGCCCTCAAGCACAATGCATCGTAAAAGACCAACACTGACAGTCTTACACTGACTCATGCTCAGAAATACAATAACATCACTCCCTACGCATTCATTATCGTCCCTGGCTTGACAGCTACTATTAAATGCTGTTCTGCTTATTGAATGAAATTTGTATTATCTATTACAAGGCGTTGTACATTATGCTGTTTTTTTTTTTTTTTTTTTTTTTTAAAGAGTTATTATGTAAGGCGGTTTTGTAATATGAACAGAAACAGCTCAGTGGATTCAGAAGATTTCCAGGTTAAATCAATCATCACTAAAGGTTACAGGTCCAACTATTCCTGTAGCATTGCTTCTCAAAGCGCATGATTTCATGGGGCACTGCAAATTACATGCCACTTCTTCCTCCTCTACGCCTGAGCACTGTGTATACTCCATTTCCACCAAAACAAAGTTTATCCTCAGTTTGTTGTGTGTTTTTCTTCACAGAGATTAAATCTCATCTCCCTTAGTCTTACTCTGGATGGCATTCTCAGTAGGTGTCTTGTGCTTGGTTCACCTAATGCATAAAGAACAGGTAATATTACGGAGGGAGAACTCGCAGAGAACTTTAGTTACTGAAGATGAGATTCAAACAAACTGCTATCTCCAATATAATCTTATTATCTAAATATCATCTCATCTTAAGTTAGCTTCTTAATGAGATTTCTCGAAAAAAAATATTACTTCGTGATGAGTGAGGCAGGCTGAAACACCTCAGTGTCAGGGAAAATGTAATATCTGGCAGGCTAAACTGTTTATTTCAAACGTTATACCCACTAGAGGCCGCCGGAAATCTAACCCCGGTGGTAGATATGAGCCGCGTTTTTGGATGTGATTTTCTGGGCCAGGTATTGAGCGAGAGATGAGGGAAATGATATTTGGAATGAGCCTGTCTCCTGGCCTCTAAAACTTTAATTAGCCTCACTGGGCTGAGAGTGAATAATGCAACACATGAGAGCACACCTGAGCTCTACACACATGCTGCACACCTACCCACAAACACACACACACACACACACACACACACATTACAGGCATGAATACCCAAGTCACATACAGAGGAAACAGGACAGATATATCCGAGATGGGAAATGAGAAAAGAGACAAAGACGCATGTAAACAGTAGAGAAACAAGTAAAACCTTGCAGTGCTAGCCCACCTTAAACTCATTCTCCTTGTCTTTGGTGCCCTTGTGGAAGGGGCGGTCATAGCGGAAACGCCAGATGTTGTTGACTTTGTAGAAGCTCTTGATGTTGTCCGGAACACCATCTCTCTGGAGGACGTCCTGGCTGTCTGGGATTGGAGTCACTGCGTAGATTTGCAGGTCTGAGTCAGGATTGTGTCAAGGAGTGTTACAGAGATGTGGTCAGGTGTGAGAATGATAATCAATAGATCACTGAATGCTGGTGCCAATACTGAATACAAAATATGAACAACGACAGTGTCAGAAGTTAGGTCTTCCCATCTCGAACACTATCCTAGCAGACCCCATCTCTGTCCCCTCACCGTCTGATTATAATAAATACAGTGTCTTGATTACTATTCAACCAAAGGACACAGTTCGGATTATATGAATTTACAAAGAATAGACCATACCACTGTTGTGGGGGAAAATCAATATAGTTGAACATAGTACAGAATATAAAGCTCTATGAATTATTCTTACACAATGTAATAAGTATTCATAAGACTTTTGATTTTGGGGGGTTCTTTTGGGGATTTATTTTTAAACGACCAACAAGTGTCTTACAAAATGAAAACCCTCACTCCATCCAGTAATGATGAGTGAGTTCTTTCCAGTCTAAGTCTAAAACTTTTTTTCTGTCTAATGAGAGATGGAAAGTCTGCCTATCCATGAAATGAAGTTTTTTTTTTTGTGGTAAATAAATTATTTTCTCTATTCCATTAATTGCCATTTCCATTGCCGCCCCTATAAGCAGCTCTGTACTACCCATGAAGCAATTACTTTCCAACACTGAATGGATTTTTATATAGATAAATAAATGTTTTCATATTCTCCATGTACTTACATGTACCATTCAGCCACATACACGTATACAGTACAAAGAACACTACTAGTATACAGTGTTATTCCCAGCCTGAAGAAACCAATTCAGCAACTACCAACCGGTATCACTTCTCTCTTGGCTTTCTAAAAGTCTCAAATGCACTGTGTACAATCAACTATCACTCTATCGCACCCAGAACAACTTCAAAAATCCTAACCAGTCTGACTTCAAAGTGGCACATCCCAAAGAAACTGCCCTTGCACCATCACTGAGAAGCTCCATGCCACTACATCAGCCAAACTGTCCTCGTCCTCCTCAACCTTTCAGCACAGTTTACCCCAATACTCTCTTATCCATTCTCATGAGTCTTGGAATTCATAGCGTGGCATGGAAATGGTTTGCTGCCTACCTGGAGGACCGATCATAATAGGTAAAAACAGAGGGAATCTAGTCCATGCAGATTCTCCACTAGTGTCCCACAAGGCTCAGTGCTTGGTCTAATCTTATCTCTTGATGAGGTCATATCCTCACATGGGATTTCACACAACAGCTATACGGACGACAATCAACTTATCCTCTCATTTCCTCTCTCACACACTCATGGTTCTCCTTGGATCTCTGCATGTCTGGCAGAAATCTCAACATGGATGGCAGCTATTCAGCTGAAACTTAATCCAAGCAAAACCGAACTGTTCATCTCAGGAGATGCATCCCAATGTGAGGATTTTGTGATCTCCCGAGACAATAGTCCTCTGCCTCTGAGGACAATTCAACCTCTCTAACTGATCCTTGTTTTCAACCATCCCACATACCGCCCCACTGCTACACTCTCTCCACTGGATTCCTGAAGCTACCAACATCTGATTTAAAAAAACAATGATGCTTCTCTACAAAGTTAAAAAAAATGGACCAGCACTCACCCACCTTAAAGCACTTCACACCCTGCACCACACTCCCTCCAATCCTCTAGCACTGTTCGACTGTACCCACCATCTCTCAGTGTACAAGGAAGGCCTGCATCAAGGTTCTTCTCTGTTCTGGTGTTTAGGTGGTCTCAAGATTTCTGAACAGCTGATTGGCTGCCTTCAAACAACGACTAATGACCTATATCTTAATGAGCATTCATAAATTAGAACTTTAATAATTTAAAAAACGTGTATTTTTCATATTACACTAACCTCCCCAGTAGGGTTTTAGACTGAAGGTTCTTTTAGTCCCTGACCTTGTGAACCAGTATGATTACGCATTTATTCATGAGAATTGAAAGCACTTCTGCAAGTTGCGCCTGACAAATGCCATAAATATAAATGCATACAGGCTTTATAATACAAGTTATACACTGAAATGCATGCACTTAAAAGGGCAGCCAAACCCGTCCAATCCCCTGAGCATATGTACACACGAGTGCCAGACTGTGGGTCACACAGAAAATCTATGAGAACTCATCAACACAGAAATATGAATTAACTATGGCAGCAATCCAGGAAGGGTTCTGATTAATTGCTTGCAAGGATAACAAAGCACTAGTCTAATGCAGTTTGACCGCTCACGTCTGCTCTAATTGCACTCAAGAGAAAGGCCCACATTCGACATGCTCCAGCCTTCCACATATTTGTCCCACCATCCGTGCAAGATTGTATCCACAACCTAGCATCTCCCGGAGCCAGCTCGCAGTCACTGTGGGAGAGAATCGATTTTCTGCAACCGTACAGACGCGTATTTACAGAAGTAGTCCTGAGCTTACACAAAATGCTACGTATCCTAATTGCGAGTGCCGTTCACACCTGAAAAGCAACAGCAAACACAGCTGGGATTCATTTTATACTACACACTCTGCAAACATCTGTCCGCATGTAGAGCTCATAAATAATGGAGAGTTTTATTTTGTGATCGTCGTTATCTTATAGTGCTGGTCTGTGTGCATGTTGGTAGAAGGATACACTGGGCCTCAGCTTGGTAGATGGTCTGATCTGGCTGGTTGGCATGTTGCATGGCGATAGCATGAGGGAATTCATTCAGCATGCGCTGCTGGAAAGCTTCCAAACGCTCATAGTCATGACCACGGCATACAAACTCCTTATTCTGAAAAGCACACATACACAAACACCCAAACACACACACACACACACACACACAGACAAATACATACACAAACACCCTAATCAAACATACATAGTGGATAAGAGTGCCACCAAGTGGACTTGAAAGAAATAGAGGAAGACACTGTTTACTGTAAAATATATTAAAAACATGGAAAACGCTGGACTCGCACTACATGTTTATAGCCTCAATTCACATTTAGATCTATAGACATTTAAAAAAAGAAAATGTTTTAAAGCATACAAGCAAGACAAGCTCTCAGACCTATCATCAATCATGTGCTTTCAGAGGTAGAAGATAGAAAACCTTACTGTGACTCAAATCGAAACAGTCCAACAAAAGCTAATATTAGTGTGTCATTCCTAGGAGTTAGTATGTGTTTCCTAATTCCCAAATTTTTCAGTCTCTATTAAAAAAAAAAATCTAAAATAAAAGTCAATGAAAAATTGGATTTTTAAAGCTGTTTATCCAAGTCTTTAGGAATACACTGCCCAGACCATGTCTCAGCTTTTGGTAGGTGTCACTACTTACCCGTAAAAAGAAGGGGAACTTCTTCCCATAGAAGCCCACTCGGAAGAACTCGGGCTCCAGTCTCTGCTGGTCCATGATTTTATCATACAGGGAAGCCTCCATCATCTGATATTTCAGAAGAAGAATATCAGTGCACATAATCCTGCTCTGTGTTGCACTGTAAAATAAACAGCTCTCGAGGTAAATGCAATAATCCGCAGAGGAACATACCTTCATTTTGCTCAAGTTCCTATAATCATAGTATGCTTCATACTGATCAGCCAACTCTCGACACAGGAGGATGCCGTTCTCCCAACACTGAGAGGAAAATATAAAGCAGGTGTCACACCATGTAAGCAGCCATATTAACTTCCTGTGGGGGGCAGCAGATGATCATCAACACAATTACTCACATTAAAACTTACTTCACATTGAAGCTAGAGTGTTTTGCTGTGATGCCAATTAAACGAAATGTTTTCTTCCCTGCTGCTTCCTAAACCTTTAGCGATGATACACACATGGCTTGATTCAGGAGTACAGAAGGAGACTAGGCAGTGGGAGCAGTGAGGTTTTACTTTTATTCAAGCTGCTGCTGATGATGAGGATGCTAATTATGTACAATAAATGTCATTTTGTTGTGATGGGTAACTAATGAAAAGACCATCTCCAACTGCTATTTTGATCAGTAGGTGATGGAGTCGAAGTGATGACACGCAAATTTTTCTATGCAGCAGGCAGGCTACAAACAACCTTGAGATTAAGGAAAAGGGTCAACTAGAACTGCATTCCCTAAAGGAAGTAGTGTGCTTTTAAGAAGATAAAAGTGATTGAGGGATGGCAAAATCATACACACATCATGTACAAACAGCAGATCATAAATAAAATCACATAAAAGTGCTGTTTAAACAAGAAAGTGTAAGAAACAAAGCATGAGAAGGATAGAAGGGATGAAGAAAAGAAACAGAAGAGAGAAAGACAGACAGATATAGTCAGAGCAAGCGAGAGAACATGAAAGAAAAAAAACCACAAAATAAAAAGAAAAAAGAGAGACAGAAAATAGAAAGAAAGAAGGAAGGAGGGTTGAAGGAAGGAATATACATGGGAAAGGGGGGTTAGCGCTGTACATTAGGTGGTATGAGTTCAATTAAAGCCAAAGCTGTGAGAAGAAGAAACGAAACAGTATCAGAAGAAAAAGAAGAAAAGAAAGACTTTGGTATCAGAAAGTAGAGCTGGGACCTTTCCGCGATCAAAGTTCTGGATGATGGTGAGGTGCAGGTATTCTTTCCTCTGCCACTCGCTCTGCATGGGGTAACTCAGAAACTCTCGCAGTGGCCTTTCTGACCACTCCAACAGTTCGTCGTACAGCAGCAGTGTGTAAGAAGCCTCTAGACACACAAAAAGCACACGGAGTCACGACAACACACCCACCAGGCTTCCATCATTCTCTTTTCGTTCCAGAATCCACCCCACATGCCCCTGTAGAGCATCACTCTTCCACCCACGCGTGCTATTACCTGTGTAGTTCTGTGCTTTCAAGTGCAGGTCATACAGCTTGTGGATGTAGCGAATATACATCTCCTCCTTATTCAACTCTGTCTTATAGAAGTTCTGCACAAACAGAGATAAATATATGAGAGAGAGAGAGAGAGAGAGAGAGAGAGAGAGAGAGAGAGACACACACACACACAGAGAGATGGACAACTAGGCCAAGGACCAACTGTTTTTTGCTTTATAAATTAATGAGACCCGAGTTGTCCACCCACATACCCAGGCTGTTGCTATGGATTCTTGTATGAGGGTGAAATCAGAAAACAAAATGAATAAACAAGAAATGCTGGGAAACAACTCGAGCGTTGACGTGAGCAATAGAAACCTTTTCAACTCGATGCTCAAAGACTCAAAGGCTGAATAATCCAAACCATTGTTGCTCTGAAAACATTAAATTAGCAGCTTTACAGAAATCAAACTTCGTGGGCGGCCTGTTCGATTTGGATGTGCTTGACAGCTTGTTGTCTCCACAGCAGAGGGATGCAGTAAAGTGTGAAAGCCAGCGTGGGCAGGCAGGTACAGCCTTAATGCTGGTGGTGAGTATACAGAAAGAAACTCACCAACAGACTGACAGCACAGCCAATCTTCTTCCCATCCACTTCTCCAAGTTTCATACAGTCCCTGGTGAAAACACACAGAAACTCATGTCCTTAGACTGAAATTAAACTACACCTTTAACTATAATGTAACTATCGAGGATGTACACGGTTACTGTATAAACATCAGTACACAAGTATATTTGGACATTTTCTTCTTACTTTTTTTTTTGGAAGATAATTACATGTGCATTAACTGCTAATTACCTACCCTGCAGTTGCAGATGAATTGTCAACCAAAACGTTAAAACTAATCTGTACATTCCCTGAAATCTTTTGGCCAAATGATCCTCACATATTTTTAAAATTCTGTATCATTTTTTAAATGAATAGCAATGAACATATGTTAACTAAAAGCAATATTATTATATTTACCAATTTTGTCTATAGCTCAATCTTCTCCTGTGTAAGGAATAGAACATGACGGGGTATGCTGTTACAGGAAAACAATAAACAATGGGGTACTGAAAGTTACTTTTACAACCAAGAAGTTGATGATTTTCCAATAACAGCATATCTTGAAGTGTTTTATTCCTTTTATACTGGAGCGATGCGTCAACTATTACAAAGGTTCATTTATTAATAAAGGACACATCATACTTTGATCTGTTCATAGGTACATTTCCTGATGAGGAACATCCACAAAATGTGTTAGTGCCTATTATCACTAGCTATAAACTATCAGATCACTGTGGAGAGGGTCTGTGAATTAGCTGTTACTATAGCAAAAAGTAATGACAATAAGTACATTAATATATGCCAGTGATTTGAATTACGGCTGGCACTACTGACAGAGCTGCTCTTACAGAAAATTAATCAATGCCTTCTGACCAATCAGACTCGAGCACTGCACTATGCAGGTTCTTGAATGGCACAATATTATACCCTATATAGTGTGCATGTGTAGTGAATAGGAGTTAATATGGAATTTGGCCTGAAGATGGAGTGAGAGAGTTTCACATGGGTTGAAGGTCGCACAAGAAACGTAAACACTGTGAATAAGAACCATAAACATAAAATTCCATGCTAAAATTATAATCTTGCCTCCTCCTGCTTAAGAAATCTTTACCTACTACTAGTGCTTGTTGTCTTTGGCACATTATAAAACCCCTTTAAGTCAATCGAATTTAAACGCACTTTCAAGCAAATTTGCACAAGTCTGTGTTTGTGTGCATGTTATACTCACCTGTAATCAAGCAGTCTCTCCATTAGACGCGTTACTGTCGCGATTAATGAGATTCCGCTCTCTCTCCATGTCTCTCGCTCGATCTTCTTTAAAAGACTGAGACACAAACACACCCAGAAAAAGTCTGTCATTAATTAATTCTCAACTTGCATCCTGAACACTCACCATCTCTCCCATAAGCAATATTCCCACTCAGACACACACACCCACACACCCTACTCACAGATCCAACCACAGAAACAGTGAGTAGTGTGTCTTACCTAGGGTACGGACCGAACAGAGGAATTCTACTCCAGGAAAGCAGAGATGAGACAAAGTCATATTAATAGATTACGTCAGAAACACTCACTCATACAGGTTAGTAGTGTTAGTGCAGATAAGAGAAAGAAAGAAGAGAGCACATAAAGAGAGAGAGTGTGTTTAATAAATCAAAATTCTGTACTGATATCAGGAAAAAAAATCATGTCAAAGCTTGTAAAGAAAGATATGAAAGGAAGACAGTTGGCTAAGGCTGCTTTAAAGGTCATGTTGGGCCTATTAAACAGAAATGATATGTTGGGGATTCTTCTATTTGGCACCAGCTTAAACAAACAGAACAGTGTAAATACAGCTGTGATAAGCCCGTAGGCTATGTGTACCGAAACCCAAGGCATATGCATGCGGGCACACACACACACAGAGTTGAAGCATAAAGATCCAATAATCCCCCTTTATAAAATATTTATACACAAGTACCACACGGACGTCTATCAGAACCAAGCAGTTAACACACACAAGACACATAGCGGGTCGAGTATAAACCACCATTACACGAGTTTTTGGAGGCATGGAGGTAGGAAGTGTTTGCTGCTGTATGTGGACAATGGAAGGGCTAAAATGATCATTGAAAACGATTTAAAAAATATATATCATGGAGATTTATTACAATTATTAAGCCAATTAAACAACAATAACAACAACAACAACAAACTTCATTAAACATTATGATTGTAAAGGCAGAAATGTATGCCTGTATTGTTTCCAAATAAGTGAAAGGAACCAATACAAATATTTCTGGCTAGTAATAATCTCAAATCATTCTGAAAAATAAGCTGTTTTGTGCATAGCAGTTAACAAACCAGAAACACAACCGCAAAAAAAAAGAAAACACAACAGCAAAACCAACAAGAAGAACACAACAGCATCAACAGGGTTGCCTCCACCACCACTAAGTACAGTCCTTTCTGTTGCCAATTTGTACGTCTCAAATACCCTTAAAATATACGGTCCCCTCTAGAACAGCAATGCTAATTCTTTTGGTTTTTGCTATACACTAAAGATATTTGGGTTTGAGATCAAAAATGAACATGAGGCGAAGTCCTTTGTTGAGCTGGCAGTGTGTTTCGGGTCAATGTCCTGCTGCATGACAAAGTTCCTCCCAACTAGATTGGACGCATTTCTCTGTAAATTGGCAGAGGGAATGAATTAATTCTTCTGCTACCATCATGAGTTACATTATACATGTTCAAGCCATGACACTACCTCCACCATGTTTCACTGATGAGCTTGTATGTTTTGGATCATGAGTAGATACTTTCTTTTTCCACACTTTACTTTGACCTTTCACTTTGGTAGAGGTTAATCTTGGTTCCAGAACTTAACTTTTGTGGCTCATCTTTGTATTTCTTTGTGAATTCCAATATGGCCTGATGAGAGGTTTGAATCTTATCTTATGGACTCTCTATTGTTGTTCTCGATGCTTCTTCAAACGGTGGACTGTGATACCTTCACCCCTGCCCTATGGAGGTCGTTCGTGATGTCACTGGCTGGTTTTGTCTCAAACCATAAGTAAACAATCAGCGCTATTAAGTATTTAAACAATCAATAAAACATGGCACACCTGAGCAACAAGAAACACTCGTCAGTCTCATGTTCCGGTATTTCTGATCTCTTGAAAACTGGGTGGGTTCAAACAAAAGGTGCATTTTGTGTTGTTTAACACATCTAGCTGTAAAGATCAGGAAATGAAAGCTGAAATTCTAATTCATTCTCTCATTTATCACTTGATCTCAAACCCAAATGTCTTGAGTACATAACATAATCAACAGAAATGGCCTTGTTCCAATACTTTCAGAAGGGACTGTACTTCAAACAAGGAGGACGCTATTGAAGAAAACCTATTTCAGCCATTAGACATTACTATAACCTTGACACTGTTTGGATTAATTCCAAAGTCGATTCGATTCATCTGCTGGTTAAATGATAATTCAGTATAAATCCTGCAAACATTCAACCACTTGTTCTTGGGAGATCATGCTAATGAGAATCTCACTAGCACAAAAACATAATGCCTCCACCACAACAGCAAATTCAGAAACACAACATTTAACTCGGAACAGAAAGAGTAGGTCCTTACTGAACATCACATGCTCATTGATGATTGGCTACAGACTATTACAATCACAATCTCAAAGAAAAAGCCTGGCAAAAATCATTTTATGCGAAGTTACTCAAGTTACTGAATAATTCTTCCTTCTGAATAACCCAGCTTTCTTTAGGTGGGTTTTCAATGTTCTCATTCATATTAATGCTATGCCAGGTTAACAACATATCTAAAAAAAATCATCATACAAATGACCTCAATAAAAAGAAGCACTAATGAAATTAGATTCAGCGGATACACTAAGGCTCATTTTTCCTCTGTAAACATCCTCCAGCTCTCTGTTTTGCTCCATTTCATTTCGACTCATGCTCTCTCTAGCCAATCAGCAATGAGCATGTGATATTCAACAAAGGCCTACCCTTTCTGTTTTGAGTAAATATTAATGTGTTCTTGGTTTTGCCATTACGTTTGTGGTTTTTTAATGTGTACTGCACTTATGGGCCACTGTAGACTGCACCTTATACAAGGTCAAACATTTACTCCTCATATCTCTCTGACTCCACACCAGCAGTAGCTCTACGCATTGTTTTTATTTGCTCTTTCAGCCGATACACTGGCACATCCATTTGAATGTTGAATTTTTTTTCTGAATAAAACCTTAAAATCGGTGATTTAGCAGTGTTCACATATCAGGAATGTTTCATTAATCAAGGAAGCCAAAACTGTGATTAACTGTACATTCCTAGGTGTCCCTGTTAAATACTTACTCAATATGAGATATTAAATCAGCATATGCTCTCACTCACATGCTGTTGAACAGCTCCCGGTATGTTTCATCACCCTTTCCTTCTGACATCAGACTGTCAAGCTTGTCTATAAGTTTTGCCTCCACCTAAGATAGATCATCATCCAGGGTTATAGGTTAAATTGACCCATGTGCAATTAAACAGGGTTATTTTTTCTTGAACAGGCTCAGTGAAGCAGCAGGGGGCACTGTTGCACCTGTTTAAAGTTGCCGCTGCGCCGCTGTTCCCAGTCCATCATATCGTGAAAGATGGGGATCATCACGTTCCGCAGATCAGGCTGAGGAACCAGCGTCACCTCGAGAAATGGGCCGATCATAGCAGGGATGAAGTTTAACTTGTGTTCTCCTTTAAAAGCAAGAGAAAGATAGACGTTGACACAGAGGGAGGGTAAAAAGTTTTTGAGAAGGAAAAGATTATAGATTATGCCATCAATCTCTTACCTAGATTCTGCCACATACTAAAGATTTCACAGCCCATCATCACCCTCATATCTCCATACCTACACACATGCATTCACAAATCAAACAGATGCTTAACTAGCATAAACAGCGGCATTACAAATGAGCATGAATATTCGAGTACTCACAAGCCACACCAATAACTGTTAATGGCAGTTGAATAATGTACAATATATATATTTTTAAAATATTTTGCACCTTTTATACTTGTACATTTCACACTGACTGAAGTACCTCCCAACAGCAAATATTATACAATTTCCAGTGCAACTAAGTACAGTACGAGTTACATAGTGCATAGGAGAGGAGTGTGTAAGATAGGAGAGGAGTGTGTAAGATAGGAGAGGAGTGT
>JAOUWY010000027.1:11671971-11682563 GCA_025728095.1 Prietella phreatophila
AGGCGCTAACTTGCCATCGGGAGCAACTTGGGGTTCAGTGTCTTGCCCAAGGACACTTCAGCATGTGGAGTCACCCGACACGGGAATCGAACCCCCTACGATTAGTGGACAACCCGCTCTACCACCTGCATCACAGCCACCCCGCTTTTAAATGTTCCATATGCAGGGGCAAATTTAGTGATTTGGGGGCCGTAGGCAAAATATATGAATAAGGCCCATAGTTCAGCATTTTAACATCGATGTTAAAATTTTCAGCATATGTTATTTAGCATAAAAAAGTGTGTGTGTGTGTGTGTGTGTGTGTGTGTGTGTGTGTGTGTGTGTGTGTGTGTATTATATATATATATATATATATATATATGGCTTCTGGGGACCAAAGGAGGTTGCCTATCTTTGCTTAGTGCCAAGTCCGCCCCGTCTAATATGAGAGACTCAACAGCTATATGCTAGCTAACTAGATCACTTTTCTTGCATAAGGTACAGTTCCTGTTATAATGAATGGTATGAATAACTGGCATCAAACAGTTGCTTGACAAATAGCAGAAAATGACAGCTGTCCTGAGTCGAAACAATACCCATGGCCATAAGATTTTTCATTGCATGTTTTCATATTGCTTCGTATTACATGGCAATTCAAATGTCTAAATGATGGCAGAAGGAACACTTGTGGCATCGAATATTGTATTTTATTCCATGGACATTCAAAAGAATCTAGGAATGTATGTATATTTATGTGATGCTAATGGTGCTAATAGTGTGTCTTTTTCAGTGTATTAAAATCTGCATTCATAGTAGCACTGTTCTGAACATTATTAAGACAAAAAACAAAACAAAATGGTGTCCTCTTTTTGGAAAACCAGAATTGTTTGTGATGTAATGTTACCCGCATCATACTGTAATTTTAGTTACAAAGAGTCTTTTCTTAGTAATTTAGCAACACATCTGAGGAAAATGTTAATATTCTAGGCAGCTTTGCCTCAGTTCTTCTGTCAATATCTATTTACATTATTTGTATGAGACTTAGCTATGTCCTATCTACGTAGGTTATTGCTAGCCTTAGTTGGTTAGCTTGCTTCAGCATACATATTTCCCAGTTTCCTAACAACAGTGTTCTCATGACTTTAAATACTGTACTTGAATTCAGAATGATACATATGTTCACCTTCCCATTTCCTTTCCACAAATGTATAAATTCCATATAGTGAACACACCATAGCATACTGCTAGGAAGGAAGAAGATGAAAGATAAACAGATAATCATCCTACTTTGTGCCAGTGCTCAATTATTAATATATTAATCCACTTTCCCTCTCATTGTTGAAAGTCAGAACACTGTGTTAGTAATCCACAGAGGGCTGTGAGATAGTCCACAACCAACCCTGCATACTAAATACACACAGAAGTGCACTAGTAGTAGCTTGCCCTGTGCTCCAACCTTCAAATTAAGGCACAGATACTATAGACAAGAGTCAATAGTGAATAATGCTTGACTGGATGGTAACTGGCTCTATTAAGGAAAGTAATAAAGCAGCCAATAATCACTGCATACTACAACTGCTGTAGGTTTTCAGCAACTATTGATTCATGCTGTCCAATAAACAGGACTAAGACCAACCCATCTGCACCTCTTCTTACTGGCGATGGATGTTTAGCATTAGTGAAAGAACTACAGGAGCATTAAAATGAAGAAAGAGGTTAAATGTTTGCCGTATGGCCTCCGATTTGGAAGACAGCAGTGCATCTTTTTTTTAAGCAATCTTGCCAGCACAGCACACCACAGATGAGCACTAACATTACTGAGTCCTTTGAGAAAAAGAGGACTTGGGTTTTATTGTGAAGTTATGAGGTTCATATACAGCCCAGGAAATAAAGGTCCTATTGCACTGATGGTTTGATGTGGCTTTCCTGCCTTTTGTTCTAGGGATTTGATCTCACATAAATCACATATGCAGGTACATAAAGGTAAACCCATGAGGAGGATATGTGACTATATCTTCTGAACATGTGGACAACACACAGGAGGACTTGGAAGCAGGGGTCTGCAAACTGTATAGCACATACAGCTCTCCTTTTTTTGTGCTGAGAGTCTTTCCATCTATCAATGAAATGAAAAGACATTTCTAATCTTTTTTTGGATGACTGTTTTTCAGCTCAGGGTTGCAACAGAGCATTTTTTTTAAAATATATATTTACAAAACCCTGGTATTTCATATAAGGAATGTTCTCTCTCTCTCTCTCTCTCTTTCTGTCTCTCTCTCTCTCTCTCTCTCTCTCTCTCTCTCTCTCTCTCTCTCTATGTGTGTGTGCAGGGGGTGTTTTCTATCTCAGTAGCAGTCTCTAACCCTGACTCCCACATGCAGAGTAGAATTGGAGTGTAGCAAGATTCCTCAAAGAGAAGCACGCTCCGATCCTCTTGCCAATCAGATCTTTATCTCTGCAACAGTGGGGGTGGAGAAGGCTAGTGTGCTTGTAAAATAACCAACAACCTGCTTATAAATATTTTAAACTATACCTGACATAAGATTTCTATTTCCAGGACTTTGCTAAGTTTTATAGAATATTATAAATCTAACCGTAACAATGGCATCATACATTTGTGACTAATGAAATTTGTCATATTGAGAAGAAACCTTTGATCATATCTTATCCCCCATACATCTCTTTAGGGTCTGCATTTGAGAAATGGGCAGCATGAAATCACAGATTGTGTCATGCAACAGAAAATACAGTCAGTATTCCTCCCACCTGCTACACAGCAGAAACCACCTACACACACCCATGCTGCAAACCCTGACCTGACCTCCTGCTATGACTCGGCCTAGATAATGAGCTAAAACCATATATGCATATCTATTTATCTCTTTTCTAATATTCAGAGGTAAAGCTGTAACTGTAGGTTTTCTGAAACAGGGAGGAGTGTTTTGTGATTTTTTGCTAACGAGCGGCAATTTTTGTCTGTAGTAGCGGCTTATTCACAGGGACCTGTGATCTGAAGCTCATCATAAACAGATTAAACATATGTTGTTATTTACTAAAGAAAAAGGAGACGTATTGAATATTCAAAGACGAGTTTCCTGCATCATCCATACAACTATTTTCCATACTGCTTTACTTACATAGGGTCGCAGGGAGCTTGGAGCCTATCCCAGGACACCCTGGACAGGGTGACAACCCATAGCAGGGCACACACACACACACTCGCACACTATGGACAATTTAAAGATGCCAATCAGCCTACAATACATGTCTTTTTACTGGGGAGGAAACTGGACTACCTAGAGGAAACCTCTCCAGTATCATCCATCCATCTTCAACCTCTCTCCAGTATCATAATTTTCCTAAATAGGAGAGTCTTCAGGACACTTTTTCAGTTTCTTGTAAACATGATAAGTTGCATTTTTTCTTATTAACTTCAAGCGAGAGAACAAAAGAGAGGCTGATGAATGAATGAATGACCATTTATATAATGTACTTGATGTAAGGAACTAACTTGTTTCCATAACATTATATGTAAATATAAACAGAAATACATGTGGGTTTTTTAAATATTATTCTTTAATGAATAACACATTGTTAGTATTGACAAATTCCTAGTGTATAAGATGAATAAAACAATTTTGGAGTTCAAATCCAGACACTAGCCAATCTTTGTCAACTATGAGTTCATGAATGTGAAAGAGGGCAGTTAGTGCGTTCCTCTGAGTGTGTTCAGCTGCCCTGTGATGTAGCATGAGCAGCACTTGTAAAGATGCAGTGGCTTTGTATGTCTCAGCAGAAGCACGTGGTAACCCTCACCCTTCCCGGTTGGTAGCTGTTGTGAGGTAGAGGGGTGCAAGCTAGTGGGTAGGAATTTGCAAATGACCAATTAGTGAGAGAGAAAAAACTTCTGTGTGGTAACGTCATTGCTGATTCTTTTTCTATATCAGCACACCATCATGTTTGATACTTTATGAAGCTAGCTGTAGACTGAATATAGAACCGTCAGTCAGAATACACTTTACTGAAAGGACACCTTTGGTTTTGACACTCTAGATAAGATACTTTAACCGGCTGTGGTGTGAGCTACCAGGGAAACCGCAGTGATGTTCTATGTATAACACATTATTAGATTATTAGCAAATTTTGTTTTTTTTTAATTCTGTCTTTTTGGATAGTGAACAGTTTCTGCCATCTAAATTAGGTTCTACTTAATGCCTTGTCTAACATGAAATCCTTGGTTGTAAGGTGACAAACTCATAGGATCCCCTAGGGCCTAGGGCCTAGGCTATTAGATAAAACTCACTTTTTTTTCTCCTGTAAAAATAAAAGACATTATATTATTGTTTAAGGTATAAGACACATATAGCCTCAGCTGTGTTGTCCCTGACACGTTTCTAAAAACAACTGAGTCATTCTTCAATGTTAGTCATTAACAAAGCCAGTAGTCTTGCAAGGCTGCAATTATAAAATCGCTGAACAGCCTTCAAGAGCTGATTAGTGGGTGCATGTCACCAAACATAGATATAGCCATCAGAGCTAAAGAGAGAGGGCTGAACTCACAAGCAAAACATAGTGGCAAGCATGTCTTTAAGGCTTTACTAATGCACATATCGGAGCAGAGAACAGCAGACCACCAGTAATAACTGAGTACAGGCTCACACTTCTAATTGCAAAGCCAGCATATGTGGTGTTTCCTCATGTTCTTGCATGATGAAGCCTCACATTCTGGGAAAATTGCTTCTAGATGTTGTATTTCACAGAGGCTTTGCATGTTTCACTGTAATTTGGTGTGTGTGGCAGTGTTGGAAATTTTACGTTGTTTATGGAGTAAAGTGAGGAGAGTAAAGTCGTGCTTATTTATTAGATTAATAGATTTGAATTCTGTTAGTGAGACCAGAAACACACACACACACACACACACACACATACACACCAACACATTATCTATATGGCTGAGGAGCAGAGAATACCAGAGGCACTAGATGTATGTGTGTACTTATATCAACGCTGACATGAGGTGAGCTATGTGGGGATTGTAGTCTCAACTGTCTTTTGCAGAGAAGATATTGAGCTAGGCTTATCACTCAGAAAGATAAGATATTTAAGGTGGACAAGGCTCAATTCATGCCTTTTACCCACAATGGCTTACTGTGCACATCATTTTCAGTAAAAAAAAAAATAATAATTCCAGAGTGATTCAGTGGTCTAAACATTTCTTGATTTTTGAGAGATTCATAAAGGCATTCATTCATTCATCTTCATTAAAGGTCATGGTGGATCCAGAACAACTGAAGGCAGGAATACACCCTGAATAGGATGCCAGTCCATTGGAAGGCTTGTTGAGAGATTGTGAGTGGACTTCCATTACTAAGTAAGAGAATCAGCCAATCTCAAGCATCTGCCCTATGATGTGAAAGATGTGGCTTCTTGCTTCTGGTCTCCTGAAGGGATCATGTGTTAGCCCTCACCCTCACAGACTGGTGGTTGTCATGTGATATCAAAGAACTAGCTTTTCATGCCATATAAATGTCTTGTGGTTACTCGATTCACACACTGTAATGGTGGGAGAACGAGAAGAAAAGTGCAGCAGCTGAGAGCTGTTCGATGGTCCATCACCTTACGCATTGATGTCTGCTGTCAAACGCAGACAAGCCTAGCAAGTCTGTGAGTCAGCGTGAGTGTGTGTATCTAAGTGTGCATGTCTTGTTTCATTTGTTCCCTCCTCTTGCCATGTCCTGTCGCTCCTTTTGTGCGAACACGTTATTCCATCTGCTTCCCTGAGTGGAAAATTGCCACGTTCCTCTGCATAAACACAGATCACAATTCTTTCCCCATGCCCTGTGCCTGGATCAGCCAGCAGTGGCTGAAACGCTAGGTCTGGCTTTCAGATAAGCAGATTTCTCATCGGGATTAATACATTCAGAGGTGTAGACTCCACTGATTTCACTCCACTATAATTCTTTTCTGAGATGTTTGACCACTATCAGTCCAAACTTGGTGGTTCTTCATGCACTTCAGTTCTTCTGCTTCTTATTATACAGCTAACAGGTATATTTATGTGTGTGTGTGTGTGTGTGTGTGTGTGTGTGTGTGTGTGCTGAAGTTACACTGTGTATTTATTGACTTTAGTGGTTTTGCACTGACTGTATTTAGGAGCTGAGTGTAACATAGCTTCCACAGTAGTAGGGGCTTTTCAAAGGATGTTTTTAACACATATAATACGCTCAGTACCTTCTATGGATAGAGTACATTGCACAATATTTCCCACTTCTGTATTTTTGATGTTTTAGAATCAGTTTCCTGTTTTTACACAGCAAAATCTTCTCATGTTTTGTATGGGTAATGTACAATATTGTGCAAACGGCTCAGAACATTTGATAAAAACACACTAAGTGGCCTTCCTTAGCACAACATGTGTACTATGGGGTTATAATAGTGTTACAATGATTCATGATTATCAAATGTAAAGAATTGTGAATGATTCATTCTTCATTCATTCACTCACGGTTACAAACAAAACATATATGTTTTATGTGATCATAAACCACATGATGAAGATACATTAAGTTTGGTAAACTCTATTTCTCACACATAAACAAACAATCACACACACACACACACACACACACACACACACACACACACACACAAGCTCATAACAGCTACAGGAAAGGTGCACCTCAGGGACTGTGGGCATGTCAAACATAAAATCAATGAATGCAGCGGGGGGGAAATAATGCCTTGTGTGTTTTAGGGAAGCCCTACAGACACATTAGCTGCTTTAATTTTTTTTTATGGACGGAATAAAGGCAGAGAATGGAAGTCTAGTGTCTCCGGTATCAGAACCAGATGAATGGAGCAGGTGTTCAGCCTCGGTACACAATGAGTGCTGTTGTGTTCTATTTCTAGTGCACCTTTTATATACATAAACATGAAACAGCTGTATCTCCCTAAAGCTCTGCAGGATCCTTTTGGCACAATGCTTATGTGGCATTCAATTGTGCATACAACTGCAAGAAAATGCAAGATAGTGGGTATGAAAAGGACAGCACGTGCAGGGCATCTCATATCAGCTTTTCTCCAAAAAAGCTGAGCATGGAAACTGCCTGAAACATAGATGCTCAGACCAGCTCTCAGTGGGGGACAGATGATGTAGAGGTGCAGTAAATAGAGCAGACACGTATTACACATATTATAGTCTGGTAGCCACTGCCGGTGGCGTGATGGCTTTGGCTCTCTGCTGACGTGCTCATTGTAAATTGTAAGTAGATGAAGATTAAATGCAGAGAAGGAAAAAGCTGTGTGAATTAAATTATGTACTTGACTTGACGTAATACATTTCTAAACGTCATCACAATATGGCTTAGAAATGTGTCTTCACAGTCGTACCTGACATATATATTTAACATTATATGTAATGTAAATGTTCTATTTAAGGGTGCCAGTAATTCTGTAACTGACTGTAAATATTCTCAAAGCCTTGTTTTTTACAGCTGAAGAAATGAGAAATTTTATTTTTGGATGCTAAGAACTCTCAGTAAAATAGTAAACCCTTTTTCTAATAGTGATGGGTCAGTTGAAACAATTTAATTTGAGATTTAATCAAAACTTCTATGTTATAGGTGAGGGTGTGGTTTAACATGGCTATGCATACAGAGGGAGGATTTGGTGGATGAGGTAGAGGGATAATGACTCGTGTAGTACACCTGAGCCCTGGGGTTTCATGTACAGTATATTAATGTGATTTCTGATTCTGATTTTATGTGACCCGGAACTGAAATGGACTTATTTATGGTGCAATTTATCAGTAGCACAGGAGGAATGATGATTTAGTGGTTAGTGGGTAGCAGCTTACCATTGCATCTCCGTGGTTGGGAGTTTGAATCCCACCTTGAATCCCACCCTGTGTGCATAGAGTTTCTCCCTGCGCTTTGCGGGTTTCCTCAGAGTACTCTGCTTTCCTTCCCCAGTCCAAAGACATGCGTTGTAGGCTGATTAGCGTTTCCAAATTGTCCGTAATGTGTGAATGGGTGCGATTGCGATTGGTTGGCACCCTGTCCAGAGTGTTCCCCGCCTTGTGCCCTGAGTTACTTGGGTTAAGCTCCAGGATCCCTAGTGAACCTGTGTTGGATAAGTGGTGTGGAAAATGGATGGGATGGATAGTATCATTAGCACATTTTCTCAATAGCAAAGTATATGATCCTGATTTTATTGCTCTATTTTGACTTCTAGTGGAGTAACAGTGATTTTTTTTCTCTTTGTTTCCTTAAATAGTTTAATTCATGTATGGTCCACAAGACAATTTTAATTTAGAAGACAAATTCTAATATTATTTGGTGGACCAGTCTAGAACCTATTTCAGGCCCACATACCATGTCTTTGACACCCCTGCACTTGTTTATAGAACCATACTGATCTCTACATTTTTCTATTGCTACTGTGAACCTGGAGCAGGACACTGGCACACACCCACAGAGAGTGAGCATCCTAGGCATGAACAGACCTATTGGCCTCATACTGCCCCAGAGTGCTGAGCCAGGTTCTGTGAGAGGGAGAGAGAGGAGTAAAGGTGCACGTGAGAGAGAAGCACTGTGGGATCTTTATGTGCTCTTTTCAGATTTGTATATATTAATTTTAGCTAGCTCACAGCTAGACAAACCCACTGAGCATTGCAATGAATTAATTCACACTGAGCTTTGTTTCACTGCCAAATTCATTTAAATAATGCCCACAGCTCGCTCGCTCTCTCTCTCTCTCTCTCTCTCTCTCTCTCTCTCTCTCTCTCTTTCTCACTCTTAATATTATTTATTGCTTGCACACCCCATCCAAACAGGTGCTCAAGGCGCATCATGTACAAGAAGTTATTTGTCTGTACTTTGCAAAGTCCTGGCAGTGCCTTGTCTCAGCTAAAAAAATTCAGTTTCCTCCAGGCTTATCCACAATTGAGCTTGCCAAGAAGCAGGGTGTGTTTATCTCCAATTCAAAGATGTACTGCAAAGACAGAGCTAACCTCCTGAACACAGCCCTTTATGCAAAGCACATATATTATAATATAATATAATTCTATTGGGCCAATATCTCAGTCAGGCCTTCTCTCTCTTTTGTGTACATCAATAACATATAAACAATATTAAAAATGTATTTCTGTTAAAATATAGATAGATCTTTTTTGCCATGTACAAATTATTATTCTTTTTTAATATGGAAGAATATACAGGATAGTGTCAAGCAGTTTCATATTTCAGTGTCACAACGAGGTGGAGTGATTGGATAAAATCACAAGCAGTTATTAGATAATAATGTCTGGAGTGAAGTGGATAGGGATCTGGATTCAGGAGATCAGGCTGGAGCCTATGAAGCTCTGGGTGTAGGTAGATTATTGGATAGCATGCACATGATTATTCTTCATCTTCAATAAGACTTTCCTGGGAGTAGTGGGTGTGAGGTGGGAAAACATTCTGGATAGATCACCAGTCCATCGCAGCACACCATGCACACACATGCACACACTCATTCACAACTAGGGGCAATTTATCTTCCACCTACTGGCATGTTTTTGGTAGTTGGGAGGAAACCAGAGAACCTGGAGGAAACCCACACTGACACAGGGAGAACACGTACAGAAACTCCACACAGACAGTAACCTGAGCTCATGATCAAACCAGAGACCCTGGAGCTTTGAGTCGGTATCGCTACCCACTGTGCAACAGTGCTGCCCTTTGCATCTAATTATGCATGATTTTAAGTTAATCATACATGAAGTCTTACAGCAGCAAAAGAAACACAAAGCACTGTATTTATTTAACAATGATAACAAAAGTGGAGCTTTGTACTGACAAAAGGCTGGAACACAAAAAGTGGCATAAAGCGTATGTATTATTCTCATCATGAAAAGCAGACTGAAAATGAATAAATGAATAAACATTGGGAAAATGTGCATATTTCAACATTCCTATGCATAAATATTTTACACTGATTTTTCAATATATTACAATATTTTGACATTTGGAAATATCAGATCCTATCTGAGTAGAAGTTAATGTTATTTATACCACACTGCTGTTGAATTAAGGTTGATTCTGATTGGTCAGAAGGTGTTGTGAGTCTAATAATAATAATAATAATAATAATAATAATAGTGTTGTTATTTAAAAAAGGAAAACATATAGTTGCTGATATTGGTGTAGTTTGTATATAACCTTTAGGGAAGGAGTCTCCAGTGTCAGCATTTTTCAACAGACATTAAGAATTCAGGACTTTTTTTTCAGTTTCTCCGTAACCTTTTTTTGTCACATTAACTGCTTAGCTGCTTTAATGAAAGTGACAAGAACTAATTTGTATCATAGGCATTGCACTTTATAAAATGTAACTATAAATTGATACAAAGTAAATGTATAAGTTTAATTAATTTTAAAAAATTAATCATTGGCAAATTGGTCAAAACCTCATGTCTCATTATCATAAAATCACAGAACTGACAAATATAATGTAATATTCCTAATAGCATATAGACATGCACACATGCTCGCACACACACATACACACACACAGACACACACACACACACACACACACACACACACACACACACACACACACACACACACACACAC
>JAOUWY010000027.1:11788709-11800067 GCA_025728095.1 Prietella phreatophila
GTGTGTGAGAGAGAGAGAGAGAGAGAGAGAGAGAGAGAGAGAGAGAGAGAGAGAGAGAGAGAGAGAGAGAGAGAATGCAAAGAAGAGCAATACAGCATCACTGCAATACCAACATGTCATTATGAGATGTGCGTGTCTGTGTGTCGTTCTTTTCTCACCTTCTATAGGGCCTCCTTCCAAAAAACACACTCCTTTCCATTCATTGATACTCATTGTTCATGTATTCTTTTTCCTTTTTTTCCCTTCAAATGCAGAGTGTGTATAAGCACCATCACTGCAAATGCGTAATACTAATATACCCAGAAATCAAGACTTTACAAAATGAATTACTAGTCCAACAGACTTTGAAGCTTTAGTCAGAGTCATGCACATCAGAGAATCTGTTATGAACTGAATTTACACAAGGCTTGCAATTTTATAATGTGTAGTACTCATTTAAAACCACTCCAGAGATTCTCTGGGCATCGCACACAGTAAATGAAATTGTGGAATTATAATAAATTGTCTAAAATACACACAAGGTTATCATTATTTTTGAAGCTCACAGAAGTGGATTTAAGCCAATTTTATTTAAAGCTTTACAGATGATGCTTTGCAGAGTCTCAGAGGGAGAATGTCATGGGGAAATGAGCAGCTTGATGCAGGAGATAGACAGCACTGTCAAACAGAGATTGTTCTCAGATGACTGTACAAATCCAGTGAAACTTTATGGCAGGCACTTTTTGAATTTGGATATGAGGCTAATGACACTTCAGTACTGTCTTCCAGGTCTCAGGGTCAGTCTAGTCTCAGAGTGAAGCACTGTCCAGCTCTGGCAGCATCAGTCTACTGGTCCTGTTACTGGCCTTATTGGGTGAGCACAAATGCAGTCCTGCATTAATGCTACAGTTTCCAATTTCCAAAAAAATCTAAAGCATGTTTTAAGCATATTCAAGTTTCTATTTGTGTATGATATGTTTTATATACCTTGCTATATACAGGAGGATAGTTGGAAAATTGAAAGATTAATTAAATTTGTGTAGATTGTTTTACTCAAACTAGCTGTTTTTATGTTTTTTTTCAGCAGGAATAATGGTAAAATCATCACAGCCTTCATGTTACATGCACTTTTAAATTTTAAAATTACTGTTCCTGAGTATTTGGGCATTTCTAAAAGCTCTGGTGAAATTAATATACGTTGTGAGCATCCACTTTTTTTCTGCCTAAGTGTGAAGCAGTGTGACTAAGAAACCTGGAGTTAAGTTGCATTCAACTAAAGCTTGTAACTCAGAACTGTGACCTCTGACTAGGAAAAAAACAGGAGTGAAAATGCCACCTCATCTTATAATTCATAATTGAAAAGCTGGGAAAGTATCCTCAACCTTGAGTTCAGTATATTACATCATGACGTCATGACAATATAGGCAGTTCAGTTTTAATACAGTTTTTTAATACAGTTTTTAAAAAGTACATACGTTATAAACTCATGATTATTAATGTTAGCTGACAAGCTTGTTACTAACAAAATAAACACTTTCATTGGGGGCATCCATGGTTTGTTTCCCCACTTTGTAGACAAGCACACTGAGTTCGGAATTACGCAATTTTGGGTTCAGACTTTGAACTTCTGAGTTGCATGTCGCTTTAGATCAGCTGTGCTTGAGAAAGATAATAAAAACATGTGTTGGACTCGCAAGGGATGAATGCTAGGGAATGCTTTTAAAATTATTTATTTATTTATCCATGCATCCATCCATTTTCTGTAACACTTATCCTACACAGGTCATGGGAAGCCTGGAGCCTATCCCAGGAGACCCGGAGCACAAAGTGGACTGGGACTCCTGGACAGGGTGATCATTGAGAGTATGTGATCATTGTATTTGAATGTTTTTATGGTTACAAAGGATGATGTTACAAGAACCTTTGCTGATGTCAGATTGACATGAGTTGATGTCTGCTGATACTCAAAGGTCAAAAGTATGTGGACATCCCATTCCAAATTCATGGGCTCTAAGTTAATTAATACTGAGTTCTTCCCCCTTTGCTGCTAGATTTTGATCTTCCAGCTGTAATTTTTCTTTCCTTTAAGCATCAACAACTTTTTTTTGTGCATAAATTTCACAAAGACTTTTCAGAGATTTTTAATTATATTTTTTGTCCAAACAGGATTTCTTCATGCATGCCAAAATTTCAGTTTAAATGCTTACAGTATGTTATATTTCTTTCTTTCTTTCTTCTTTTTTTTTCAAGCTGATTACCTTTTCACACAAATTTAACAACCTCAGCTAATGCTGATACAATCATCACATTTTATTTTTGAGTATTCTGAACATATTTAGTGAGTCAGGCTGGTGTTCATATGGCAACTGTTTCTTTCTGAGATAATCTTTATTTTCACATTTGCTAAGCTTGGCACTTCATGTATCTGCTGTATTAAATTGTCAACCTAAATAAGTAGCAAACTATATTGCTATAACATTGCACAGCTTGGACAACACAGGGTAAATCTAAGTGCAGCGTTTATTAGCCTGAGCACAAACACAAATTCAAGAACATTAATGCAAAGGCAAGAACAGGAGCAAGAAGAGTAATGTAGAGAATTTAAAAAAACAAAACATTAAATTACTGAGTGGAAAGGAGGTAAAACATTAGGAACATATCCAACAAGAATAGCAAGGCAATAATCATGAGGCGTGTTAAGCAATGATTGTGCGTAAACACCGGATAATTAAATTTTATTTGTATAGCACTTAACAAAGAACAATGTCTCAAAGCAGCTTTACAGGAATATTTAAATTCTGGATGTACATTTTAAATGTATACATGTATCCCTATCTGATTGTAATCTGACTGAAAGGTCAATTTTGCCCTGCTTTATCAGTAAGGAAGTGTGTATGCGAGCAGAGATCAAGGTGATCACATACCATTTTGGAAAAAAACAACTGTTGTTCTCCAAGTTAAATAGTGTACTGTGCCACTAGTGTGTACTTATTAAAGGATCTATGCAATAGAATTTGCAACAAATTATGGGAAGGTTGACTCCTGCAAAATTTCTGATACACAGTTCAAGAAATAAATAATACAGAATCACAATGTGTGCATAATCACAACTGTAATCTTGTTGCAAATACCTTGTAAAACGACCACCGTTGCATGTAGTTCTTAAACAAATAAACCCCATTTCAAATCCCATCACCAATTTCTCCTGGAGATCAAAATATACCCAGCGGTAGTGCACAAACCACATCACAGAGCATAATAACTGTGTTAATCTAGCTTACCTTTCAGAAGTATACTGGGACTTCAAGGCAGCAAAGGTCTTAACTGCATCGTCTGTTTCAATTCTTTCTGCCAGTTCATGCAAATGTAGCCAGTTCATTAAACCTGTCCTGTTTCATTGTACTGCATAGGTAGTTTTTCTTGATCATGTTCAGATTTGGGAAGTCATTTTCTGATAAAGTCACTGGGGTTGGGCAAGCTGCTGATTGAGACTACTAATTGGAAGGTCATGAGTTCAGATGTACTGGGCCTTTGAGCAAGGCTCTTAATTCCTAAACTGCTCAGCTGTAAGTCACTTTGTGTAAAATCCTGAGCCAAATGAGAAATGTAAAATGATTGGAGAGAGAGAGAGAGAGAGAGCTGGCACAGCTTCCTTCTTCTTGACTCACTGAAAGGTACAACCTAAAAATATTCCTATTATCTGGTAGTTGGAGAACATGGTTTTCGACAGCTCAAGAATTACTGAAAGAAATACACATTTGCTTTGGGTCCATTACATGGTTGGCATCTCTACAAATTTGTCTTACATAGTTGCCTTCCACATTGTAGAGAGCTTTACCCATTGTAGAGAGATTTCAGATGCACTGAACAGCACTCTCACAAAATTACTATCAGTCTGGGAGTCTAGGTAAAGTTGTCTCATCATGAACTACCACTGGTGTGTGGTGTGCTGGAAATCTCCTTTTAAAACTTCCTACAATGCAATGATGGAACACATATGGACAGCTTTTGATTTTAGCTGCAAATCCTCTCACTTTGCATTCATTTCAATTTGACAAATGTCACCTTCTGCTACTGAGACTGTCTACATTATTTTTCTATTTTCTGCCATGCAGAGATTTCACTATAAAATCATGCTCACCCATACACTGAAATGATAGCAGAGGGAAAAAGTTGTAAACTTCACATGCGCAAGTCACTTTACATCAGTGTTCACAACCCTGTTCCTGGAGCTCTACCTTCTTTTTTTCCTAAGTAAGAGCTTTGCAAAGCAACATCACAGAAAAGCATTTACCCTATTATTTTGAGATTGTGAGTTCAAATCCCAATGATGTCACAGTAATCTGTGGCTGGGAGCCAAGGGAATAAAACTGGCCACGTTCACTGGATGGCAGGGATGGCAGACTCTCTCTCAGCTGAATATCACAGCCAACTGCAGGTGTCAGATCATGCATGTAGAAGAGGGAAGATAGCACATACCCAGAGAAATGCTTCAGAGAAAATGTAATTTCCAGTAAGATAACATAGTGAGCATCGACACTCCCTGGTTTTTACAGTTCATTGCGGGATTTTTAGGGAGCGAATGTTCCAGTACACTGTAAGTATTTTGCAATTGAGACAGCCCTTAAAATGGCTGCCTCTCTGACTACTGAACTAGGTAGTTGGTTGAAATTGATGCTCTGATCAAACACATCTCTCTGTATTAACATTAAATGCTAGGCTTTTCATGGCCATCAAACTCTGCAACATTTACTGCCAATGCACAGCAACTTTTCCCATTGATTTTTCACCCCCATAGTGGTTTGAGAGGTTGACCTTATACCTAGTTATTTCCATTTATGAGAATATTTTATATTCTTGTCATGAGCACTAAGGAATCCTGACATATCTTTCCTATATTTGATGTTGCCTCTTGTCAGGGCTTATTTTTTCTCACTTCCACATCCTTGCTTACTGAATAAACAAACGATGGCCTTTTCAGTCTCTAACATTTGCAAAAGTCTGACTGCAATAATACACAGAAAAGCTTTTGTATTTGCTGTACCTAAGAAAAGCAAATATGGTATTTTCTCGATCATACTTTCTTGAAGTTGTTGGGTAGTTGTTGATGGACAGGTTGCAGGTAAGTACATCCATGATATATTTACCCATGGCTTGGGAGTCTGATAGAGATTGTGTGCAGTCTCACAGAGGCATCGTGTCAGGCTATAAATCCATGCTGCAAAACCAGGGTGAATGAAGGGTAGACAATTGGCATTGATTTTAATAAATACCTTTGTGACATTTTTGTTTTCCGTCAAAATTCTTCCTGCAAGCCATCTCTATAGTTTCTAACTAGACAGACTGTTACATGGTGTTCATTACTAAACACCATCAAGAGCAACCTACTAACCTAAGTCATCATTTTACTGGCACTGCAACAGAGTAATGAAGACATTTGCCTGCACTGTAACTTTTTCTTGGAATTCACACCCTGAAAAAAAAAGTGAACCTTTATTAAGCATCCATCCATCCATCTTCTACCGCTTACTCCTTGTTCAGGGTTGCGGGGGAACCCGGAGCCTATCCCAGGAAGCATCGGGCACAAGGCGGGGTACACCCTGGACAGGGCGCCAGTCCATCGCAGGGCACAATCACATACACACTCACACACCCATTCATACTCCATCCATCCATCCATCCATCTTCTACCGCTTACTCCCTCTTCAGGGTCACAGGGAACCTGGAGTCTATCCCAGGAATCATTGGGCACAAGGCAGGGTACACCCTGGAAAGGGTGCCAGTCCATCGCAGCCCATTCATACACCTTTATTATTATTATTATTATTATTATTATTATTATTATTATTATATTTTTTGGTCATTAATAGGTGGTCATAAATTACTGTGAGGTTGTACAAAATTGTGGATGCAATGTATAAATGTATAATGTATATCTTTATCTATAAAAATTTCCTGCCAAGCTGGAGGAGTCTTTTAGAGTACATGTGAACACCACATGACAATTTCACTATGAAGTTAGGTGTTGAGGAAAAAAAATGGTAAAGCACTAGAGCAATATTACTGTTATTTGTTCAGGGAAATCACACTGGGAAGGTTATTCTGAAGTGCCTACAGACAGAGACAAAATTCTACACCCTCATATACAGTATCTATATATTATAGCCTAGAGTGCACCCCAATTGCATGGATATACAATATCAGATTGAACTCTTGACTTGTGTACTGTATTTAAACAGCTCTTGAAAGGATTGAAACTTGTCTGGGCTGTGCCTCTTCAAGATCTGAGGGGATTATTGGTGTGAACAAGAAGACTAATTATTATTCTGTACATTGGATTAGTTTGGATTAGTGTAAAAAGGTGAACACTTGATGAAACACTATAAGAATGGGATAATTGGCTCTAGTGTGTCATATGTCAAGGAGGTAACTCTGGACTTCAGCTTCCATCAGCCACTGCATTATACTACATGTCACATGACCACCTTTCTGTTAATGAGCACACTTATATATAGCCATTGTTTGCACTGCTTCTCGGTCTTACATTTGTCTTAGACTACCGTGTTCCATGTTATGTACTTGTTAGTTTATATTTCGTTTTTGCCACAGTATTATACCAAGTTGTCTTAGTGTCTTTGTTTTGTTGTTTGATTGTTCATTAAACTGTTTGAAAATCTGTGATTGCTTTCACACACATCAATAAATAAACCTTTATCTGATGTGAACTGCCCTTAACTCTGCTGGCTGTTCTTGTATTATGGTGAAGCTTGAATGCATGGACACACAGAGTACAACCCACATGAGTTTACTGGGAAGACACAAAAATACAGGCAAAGGTCAAAAGCAATGTAATCCAAAAGGTACTGATATGATCCTGAGTAATATGATGTCAAAACATCAGGCTATGGGAAAAGCAACTCAATAGTAAGACTTCCCACATTGTGAACATAATTATACTTATAAGCAACGTGTGTGTGTGGTGTGTAAAAAGTCAAGATGGCCAACAGTTAGAATCAGGGGTGGTGGAAACAAGTAGTTTTTTATTGTCCATTTCACGATTTAGAGCCAGCTTAACTGAGGTCACACAACATGCTTTTTTTTTTCAGAACATGAAAGATTCCTTGGTAAAAAAAAAATTATTACTCAGAAGCTTTATTTGTACAGTCAGTGCAAACAATGTTAGAACACATTACAATTATTTTCAGACAATAACTTCCCCTAGTGGGATGATGAAGGGTTTTGTCATTCTCCTTTGTCATTGTATGATGCATTAATGACATTCTGAACACTCACAGCAGTTATTTGGTCTACATGGTAGCATCACTGTAGGGGGATACAGTCATTTGATCCCACTTATATTGATGGTAGGAGGTGATGAACAAATTGTGATCATTTAGTTTGATATTATCAGTGGGATGACATCTGTAATAGGGTAGGTGTTGTGTGTGTGTCATCATCTGAGCGTTGAGTGCTGACTGACCAGAACATCCATGAAAGTTCATTTTCGGGCCAGCTCTGACTAAATTGGGTGATTAAACCATATTTTATACTTCAAATTTAAGTCAGTATTTCAGTTTATTTGTCTGTAATGACAAATTATTATATATACACTGCTGGAAAAGTCTTGGTGTATTGTCAAACATGTATAAAAAGCATTTTGCAATTCCAGATATTATGAACATACAATTCATGAACATACAGTTCATTAATAAGTCTATAGATATATCCATCCATTTTCCATACCTCTTATACTAAACAGGGTCATGGGGGAGCCTGGAGCCTATCCCAGGGAAAACGGGGACCAACTCTCTGGATGGGGTGCCAACCCATCACAGGCCACAATCTCACACACATTCACACAATACGGACAATTTAGAGATTCCACTCAGCCTACGATGCATGTCTTTGGACTAGGGGAGGAAACCAGAGTACATGGATGAAATTGCCAAAGCATGGGGAGAACATGCAAAGGCATGATTCGAACCCACAACCCAAGGTGCAAGACAAATTTGCTAATCAGTTATTTACCATGCCCTCCTATTAGAATATAATATTAGGTTAAATCTGTCGACTAGCCACACAGGAATTAGAGCCCTGTTTATATTATATTTGATTTGGAGGTGTGTAAATGAAACTTCTCTGTGCCACTACCGGCCAGAACCTTTCCAAATTGCTATGACCTTAAATACCTCATTACACTGGCTCATCAGTTGCTCCCACCATTAAAATTGCTTGTGTAGTTCTGGCACAAACACCAAATGCTATATTAATGCATTTGTTCAAATTCACATCAACATGTTTGCTTAAATTACACCTCACAGGGGTCTGGAGGGATAACACAATGCTTTTACTTTGCATTTATTTACTCTCCCACAGCTGAACACTGCATTCCGCTCTTTCGCCATTAGCACTGGTATAATGGTCTGCCCATGGGGTTCAATTATAGGTGCATCATTTAGTTAAAATGTTTTCATTTCTCATTGGAAAATATTACAATGTCAGCAGTGCCTTGTTAGTGACAGAATCGAAACCTGTTGTCCTCCTGATTCCTTTAAGAACATTTTGGCTAAACTGTCTTTAGGCCCTGTAAGCTGTCACTAAAATAGATTATCTATTTGATATTCTATAACCTACAAAAAATAGATAAGCCTACAAATATACTGATAGACAGAGTATGTACAAAGGGCATTTTGCTGACATTGGGTTAACTTGTCATCACTGCAAAACAATACAAAATTTTTCAGACTGACTACCTTTCTCACATGATGAAACAAGTCTATCCTGATGGGAGTGGACTCTTCCAGGATGACACAGAGCAAAAGGGCTCACTGAATGGTTTGACAAGGATGAAAATAAAGCAAATCATATGCTATTTCCTTCATGGTTTATAGTTCCTTGCATTTGTGAACACATGATTGCATTGTTCTTGCAAACTGAGTCAGATGCTGTAGCAAGTACAATCATTTTTAATAACAAACCCAAAGCCGCACACTGAAAACATACGGACATAAACTCAAAGTCAAAACTATGCAAAGAAACTAAGAAAACAAAGGGGTATATAATGTATATGCCCATGAAAAAATTGTGACTAACAGGCAGGTAAGCAGATGTGCAATATGCAGGCAGAGTTCAGAGCAGCATAGGACATGTAATGGTAGCTCCCATAATGGCAGCAGTGCAGGTTGACATGGCAGCACCCCTCCTTGATGCTGAACTCTAGGGTGTTGGAATCTGAGGGCAAGGTAAAAGGAGACCCTTGAGCAAGGGGTCCACTATAATATTGCTCAAGGTCCTAGAAGGGTGAGCTAAATGGGGGAGCGACATTCTCTGCCAAGCAAAGAGGTGAAGTGGGGCATGTCCTCAGCAGAGTCAGGAGGCAGAACATCATCCTCAGTGGGGCCGGGAGTCCGAGCAAAGTCCTCAATAGTCAACAGCACATCTGCACTTTCCAGAGGCTTTGTACTCATTATAACACTGCAGTATAAAGCAGTGCCAGGTTTGCAGTCATATGTAACACTGCCATAATGTAAATTAAAAAAAAAAAACAATTAATACTGGCTTATACTTGTCTGTTGAAACCTATTTGCATATTTGCATCACAACACAGAGAAAATTTTAATGGTTAAGAATAGCATGCAGAGGCATACTGACATAACTCCACATGGTGCATTAATGAGCCTTCAGGGGAATGCTGATCGCTTGATGCGAGGTGTGTCCAGTTGCGTACAATGAGACGTTATGTTTTCTGTCAGTTTTCTGTCAGTTTCATCAAGGGTTTCACAATAATGTTGACAATGGCAGTGCACCACAACAGAACAGCCCATCATGAGTTCAGTTTTTCCAAATAAGCCATAAAGTGATGGAATAACACATATGTTTCACACTGTGACACACCTGACTTTTCTACAGTAAATTTATTTTATTGTATTTTTTTGCGGTAGTCTAATCCATAAGAGCACTACACCATTGTCGTCATTAGCAGTGAGCACCTGAGGAAGCTAAGACTTTGGTTTGCAGAGTGTTATTTCTTCAGCCTGGTGTGATCAGTTTGAACACCCACTTCACACCCACTGCCTCTCATTCATATAGACTCAGCTCTCTTATGCACTTAGTTACCTGCTTCCTGGACAGATTAAAGCAGATCCATTCATACAGGGTAGGATAGGCAAGTTTTGCTGTTTGATACAGCTAATACATGCTAATACAGCTATGTGCAAAGGCCTCAATTTACTAAAGTTTTATATGTGTAAAATAAAGTGAAAATGTGATACCACTAGCAAACAACAACAACACAAAACAGAACAAAACACAACAATAAAGTTAAAGTATGAATTGGGTCTTTGGAGGATCTTGTGAGAGAATTAAAAAAATTAGCACTTTTTGTATGTTTGGCTTAATAAACATGCAGGTTGGGGCATTTCTATCTGAAAGTGTGAAATACAGAGACACACAAATAGATTAATTTTGCACCCTCAATAAGATTTACCACCACTTGGAAATCACTTCAGGAACAACGTTTGTGTGTGCAAATTAGTATGGATTTATTAATCAGAAATATTAAAGTTTAAATTTACTCTCCTGTGATTGCTTTTGAAATACAAATTTACCACAACTATCACAAATCCGCACACTCAATTTAAACATTGTTTCTTCCCCTCGACTTCTTCATTTGTGCGATTCTTTTTGCCAGCCATAACACCCCTACTAACTGCACATGAAAAATTTGCCTCTTTACTATTTATCTTAGTAAAATCAAAGCCTAAGTAAAAATGAACCATTTGCTAAAATAACTCCGTCACTTCTCTAAGAGAGTAAATATGCAGCTGTCCTTTTCAGGGAGCCAAAGACAGAGGACCCTGTCAAATTCTTGTTTTTTGTGAATGCATAATAGCATGCATGATGATGAGAAGCAGTGCATAGAAAGTAGTGCTGCAGTAAACTCTATTCTTGAGCAGAGTAGACTTTTAAATGCACTACTCTCCACACATTAGCCCTGAGGCACTGGACAGAGGAGTGTCAAATTCTCTCTCCCTACTGCTTCTGTCTTCTTCTCCTCGCCATCTCCTACACATGACTGCATCCTTCACTTGCAATAAATATAATGGCTGCTCCTGGCTATGTATTTTTTCCCACTCTGCATAAGAAAACAAACGCTGTTCTTATCCACAACAATGTTAGCATAAATGTCTGCAATGTGCTATAATCACTCTATACGCCCATTCATTGTAATGCTTCATTCATTCTTATATTTATACAGGTACAACTATTGTTCATTTATAGTGCAGCCCCAAACAGATAATCTCACATACACTCACTCGCAATTTTAAAAAACGTCTTGGTTACGCATGTAACTCTCTACTTATAGGCCTGCCATGATCA
>JAOUWY010000027.1:11817240-11827457 GCA_025728095.1 Prietella phreatophila
TGCAAGGCACTAACTTGCCATCAGGAGCAACTTGGGGTTCAGTGTCTTGCCCAAGGACACTTCAGCATGTGGAGTCATCCAGCACAGGAATTGAACCCCAAATCCTGTGATTAGTGGACAACCCACTCTACCAACTGCGCCACAGAACACCACCCCTTATTAAAAAAAAATCCCTTCTATGAGCAGATGCATCCAGACTGGTGCTGTAGTAATTTAGAGTCAAAAGATAAACAGTCATGTGTACTTAAATACATACAGTACATAAAGTATTTAAATACTCTAAATCACTTTTAGTCTCAGTAAGACATTTGGACAAACATCACAGTTGATAATGATCACTGAGTATTAATTATTCATATTGACCAATGCATAAATATATAAAACCATATGCCACTATACTCCTGAATTATCTAATTTGATTGGATAACAGGTTTTTATTAATGTTCATAAAGAACAGCTCTCACAGTAGTCCCAGCTGTAATTCACATCATCGTTTTATTTGAATGTGCTTGTTCTACTATGGTATTGTTTCTGTAGTAATAACTCATATAAGAATAACTCTCGTATAATGGACGCACCACATCCTAACAACACATGGATTTTTAAAAGAGGATGCTTTTTGATATATAAAGCATATATTCTTTTTCTTATGGCAAAATTATCTGTAAGGAGGCAGTAATTTATGGACATTTATGGAAGGGGTCTCTGGTGTCAGCTTAGTCGTGTAAGGTTTAGTCGTTTTTCTGCCCCTGGAAAATCTACCAGTTTCTCTGCGACAAGGTGTGTTTATTTTCTGTCTTATTAAATTCAGGAAAGAGACAAAAGATGTTGGTTAGGGACTGTCTGATGGATGTAATTAAATCACAGGATTAAATGCAATTATAAACAGTTAAAAGTATATTGTGCAGTTATTAAAAATAGTAATCACTGTCAAATAAGAGGTATGAAACACTTTGACCTGTTAGTGAATAATAGGCAGCTTCAGATCACACCATCCCAGCACTGATTATTTTCTTATGACAGTATGTTGTGTCATTTTTTATTTATTACATATTCAACAGCACCAGCCCATCACTAAAGATTGTTTATTTGATGTTACAGTGTAAAAGACATGTTATTTTCAATAATATCTAAAACCTTTGCACAGTATTGGATAATGCTGCCGCAAGATACAGTCAGTACATGGTGGAAGGAGTCACGTCTCGCACACCACATCAAGAGTCTTGTATTGATCTAGTCACATGTGACCTTGACCGATGGCGTGTTGGAAGCTATATCAGTTTCCACCTACGCCATGGTAATTCTCACAATCTGAGTGACTACAGATTCTGGTGGTCTTCCACTGTTCATAGAACCACGGTTACACCAGTAACCAATGTTCTGTTTCACTGTTGCAGACCACCAGAGATGGTCAGTACATGGTGGAGGACCTTTACAGCCAAGTCATGAGGAACACAACCTAAACGTTGTCTGGTAATACAGCAGAGCTACCCAAAGGAATAGGGGCCACATTAAGCCTGTAAAACCTTGTGAACGTGCAAGGTGATGCCCATCTATCCACCGCATATATCTCAGAGAGGGGTACGCCACGCAAAGCTGCTGAAGAAGTGGCCACTACCTGAGTTGAATGACACCTGATAGATAGGAGCTGTATGGCCTATCTAATGATATGTCTTGACAATAGTGTCTACTGTACTACCCAGGGAGTGAGCCTTTGCTTCAACAAGGGTGCACTTTTTCTTCTGGGCCCAAAACAGATGAATAGTTTATCCGGGGTATGCCATGAGGTGGTCCTGAGCATGTATTGGCGTAACGCACAAACTGGACATACGGCTGCCTGGAAGGCCTTGTCCTCCTGTCGAAATGCCACCAACTGAAAAGGTTAAATTCTAAACTGAGCTGGCAATACTTTGGGCTGGAATTCCGATAATCAGGAAACCTGATTATCCTCTGGCCACCACCTGAGACATTGTGGATCCATCAAGAGAGCATGCAACTCACTAACCCTCCTGGTGGATGTTATGGCCACAAGGAAAGTAGCCTTCATAGAAAGACTCCTAATATCTGCTTGCTCAATTAGCTCATAGGGTGCTGAACACAAACTGTCTGTTCCTCTTGTGCTAAGAACCACAGTATTGTCTTGCTGGCAAAGAGGTCCATGGCTGCTGATCTGTAAGTCCTCCAGATTGCCTAGACAACCTCCCTGTGCAGACACCATTCCCCTGGCTTTGGCCACGCACAGGAGAGTGAACCTGCCACACTGTTGCAACGGCCTGGGATGTGTGCTACTTTGACTGACAAAGTGTTTGTCTGCCCACCGCAGAAGCACTCGTGTCAAACACAAACAAAGTAAAGATTTTGTACTTCCCTGGTGATTGGTTAAAAACATCACTGTGGTGTTGTCTGTCCTTATCAGAATGTCTCTCCCTGAGAGTTCCCACCAGAAATGTCTCAGGGTGAAAAGTGCTGCCCACAACTCCAGAAGGTACAACTGAGATGCACATAGCTGTGGGATCCAACTGCTCTGTATGCTTTAATGTTGCCAAAGGCCTTCCCACCCCTTTTGGGAAGTGTCTATGGTTACTACTTCCTTGCATGCTGGAGGCGGCCCGCCGGCAATAGGAAGGTGATAAAGGGCAGCTTGCAATGAACCTGGAACCTTGCTAAAGTTCTCCGCAAGGCCTGCCTTCTACCCTCTGTGAGGGTGGCCCTCATTGACCTGGAGTTCAACTGCATACCCAGTAAGCACACTAATTGGTCTGGGGTGACAGCTCTTCTGAAGGTTTACCTTCAGACCCAAGGCAGCAACATAATGTAACAGACACTGTGTGTTGTTGGCAGCTTGCTGAGGTGATCTGACACACAACAGTCAATCATTAAAATACAGCAGAATCAGCATTCCCTCCCACTAAAGAGATTCCAGTGCCACCTCAATCCACTGTGTGAAGACCCAGGGAGAAAGAGACAGGCCAAATGGTAGGACTTGGAACTGATATATCTTGTTCTGTAATGTGAACTGAAGGAACCTTCTGTGGTGCAGGGCAATGGGAATATGGAAATATGCCTCCTTCAAGTCCACCGAGGTGAACCACATTCTGAGTTTGATAGCATGTTGGACATCTGCCAACCATGAAATCTGGAAAGGAAGATGCTTGAGGCTCTTGTTTAAGCATCTGAGGTCCAGGGTGGGCCTGAAGCTCCCATCCTTCTTCTGAAAAAGGAAATATTTTGAGTGGAATCCCCGGGGTGTGTCTGCTGGCTCTATTGCACTCTTCTCCAACAGATATTGTACCTCCACTGATAGGGCAAGGGGCTGATGAGGGTCCTGGACCACCATGGGGTGACCTTGTGTGCTCATGGGGTGTCTGTGATGGAACTGAAGACAATAGCCCCTCTCGAGTGTTTCGAGAAGCCACTTGTTTCTGTAATACCTCTTAAACTCTGTAACTTTGAGGTTAAAAAGTGTCCCATCACAGACCCTGAACCGCTAGCAATGGCAGGGAAATTTTCTACTATTCTTGGGGGGGGGTCAATGGTGAGTAGGCATAGGGTGAGTTGGTGGCCTAAAATGAGAGCGGGGTGCCTCTTCCCTTGATGATGAATCAGGTCAGGCAGTCTGGTTCAGTGTCCTGTAAGACTGCCTCTGTCTATGATGTTGCGAAGTTGCATGGTGGACAGGCATCCAGTGTACAACTAGGCCAGGATAGTTCACACTACGTTCAATATGCTGAGATCGGGATTTTGCTGCCCATGCTCTGCATTCAAGGGCCTCCTGGGCAGCCAGATTAAAAAAAAAAAAAAAACCTGACCAGGCACTAGTGGTAACTGGTGAAGGTAGTAATGTAACTAGTGGAAGCCCAAGAGCCGTTAAACTGAAGAATGCCATTGATCCCAAGGCTCCCAGGAAAACCATCAAGCAGTTCTGGTGGAGTGTTCTCTGATGGTATTGTAGTCATAGTAGTATGGAGTGCCAGCAACAGATTGGCCATTGAATTTCCCACATCACTCAACCCTGACACAGTGTTATAAATACGGACTAATAAGTCATTCGTATGCCTACATTCTGGGTTGGGGCTTCATCCGGAGATACTACCAAGGAAGAAATACATGGCTCTGCACGAGGCATGTTATCAAGACCTTTATCCTGGACTTATGCCATTGCTGGATGATGGGGCTGAGCTAAATGGAGATAAGACCCCTTTGGTAAAATAAGGACAGCTGGAAGTCCTCTGGAAATGCAACTGGTTGATGCAATAGATTTGAAGGGCCCAACACAGGAGGAAGTGGTTCCAAATTCACGCTAACTAGGGTTGTCTTGCTTGTATCTTGCAGTGAAAACACTACTGAAGCCCCAACACCATTAAGACTTGAACCCTCATCACATGACAGTGTTGAGACTGAGAATGTGACAATGATGTCTCATACAAGGGTGTATAATTGTCCTGCCCCTCAGTAATCAATGAGTCTGAGGCTGCTAGAGATAACTTGTCCAGTTCCTCCCTGGAAAAATCAGCTGAAAGTTTGCATCTAGGCAATGAAGAGGCAGATACGGATTCCCTCATTCCTTCATTCACATTTTGACTGTCAGGAGGAAAGACATTTCAAACAAAGCCTGAATGCCCTGCACAGTGTTAGACAGTTTAGCCAATTAGAGGGGTAGTGTCGTACAGGGGGTTAATTTATTTGGAGGCCTTATTATCTGAATGGGTTATTGCAAGAGGGGGAAAAAAAACCTGAATACGGTACTCCGATGAAAGGCTGTTACAGTAACCGCAAGTATATGAATGCCACCTTGGTTCACCAGTGAGCACAATGAAAGTTGTTGGCAACAGGTGTGTACACACGGTCTAACTAGAGTCCTAGCTAACCAATGAAACAGTCTTTAATGAAAACCGTGGATAACCAATGGATCCGTAATCCATAACGATTCCAATGAATCCAATATAATACAATATATGTTTGTTTTCTCAAGACACAGCTATAGCGGGGAGCAAACGCCAACCCAAAAACTGTGCACGCTCAAATGAGATCTCTCTGCGAGAATGGCCAAGAGACTGACCGTGACGTAGGCGTAAACTGATATAGCTTCCGACACGCTATCGGTCAAGGTCACGTGTGAGATTCCCGATGTGTTGTGTGAAATGTGCCTTTTTCCACAATGTGCTGACCATCTCTGGTGGTCTGGAACAGAGAAATAGAACTGCTGATAGAGCACCAATGGGGTGAATACAAAAGAAACTAGTGGAGTGTTGCTGATGTCTCCAAAGAGACAGTGGAAAAGTATATTCTCCAAAGCCAAAGCTACTACCAATAAAACTAGTACTACTTATTACTATTACTACCTATCCATTTTCCATACTGCTTATCCTACACAGGGTTGTGGAGGAGCCTGGAGCCTATCCCAGTTGGGGGACATCCTGTACAGGGTGCCAACCCATCGCAGGGCACAATCACACATTCACACACACACACACACACACACACACACACTATGTAAAATTTGGAAATGAATCAGCCTACAATGCATGTCTGTGGATTAGGGGAGGAAACCCCTGAAGTACAGGGAAAACCTGCAAGCTCTGTGCACACAGGGAAGAAGCAGGATTTGAACCCCCAAACTTGGAGGTGCAATGCGAGCATTCTAAGCACTTAGCCACCACGCCCCCCATTGCTGCTACTACTACTACTACTACTAATTATAATAACAACAGGAAGAGGAAAGAACAGAATATTCAATAAATATAAACAGTGTAGTATTACAGTGTTACAGCTGAATTTTAAAATCACATATAAGCCAGGCACTTTGATTTTAGTCCAAATCTGTTCTATGTCCTTTGGCACTTTGTCTTATCAAATTACAAACATCCTCATTAAGCATGTCAGTGCTGTACAGGAGACGGTTAATTTGTTATGGCAGTTTATTTGTCTTATAAGACCCAGGACACAGATAAAACAGAAACAATCATGTATTTCAAGACTATAAATGCTGTAAAATAATGGTTTCTGCACCCTGTGCAGTGCACTATACCGTCAACATGGAGCTATTTGAGATTCAGTTAATGGTGCAGGATGAGTCTAGCCAGGCTGATGTTAAGGCTAATGGCTAAGCAAATTCTCAAACACAAGGGAATGAAAAACGGATACTGCTCTAATTACAACAGGTTTATTAGGGGATAAGGTGATAATGGCTTAATCTGTGGTAGCTGAGCTACGCCACTACCACTGATCTACGATGGTGTGGACAGCATTACCATCGTCAAACTCAACTGAGCAATATTTTTTTTGTACATATTTATTTAATTGGCTTTTAGTAAATATCAATCAGCGTTATATAGTAGTGTGTCCAAACCAGTTTTAGAGGGGGATGGGAGCACATAATTAAAGCATCAGGGACCATTAATTAATACTAAAATGTGATATTACATTAGTAATATGACAAGGTTACATAACATTTCCAACCACTTATCATGATCTGTATTATAAATTGTTTGAATGTATATGGCTGTATGATCGTACATTTGTATTATAATTGACTGCGATTGGACTGGTAAATCAACCACACATAGATTGATCATCCAGAATCATGACTTTCTTTGGAAAGAATACAATATATATTGTTTTCTAATGTGTTGTCAATGCTGTTAGTCTAGCTAAGTCTTCAGTGAAGGGATTTAGTTTAATAGATAAGTTGGTTATAAATAGTGTAAATGACCATAAATGTCAAGACGTACTGTATGTCAACAAAATTAAACTGATTATCCTAAAAATGCAATAAATGTTACTATGTATTTAATATGGTAGAATGCATTTAGATGAACGCAGACGATGGAACAGGTGAACATTTAGGCTTGGCAGTTATTTTAACCCAGGTGTCTAAATAACAGTAATTAACACAGCCAATTCTATTTTAACATTATATTTCATGCATTTTCCTATGAATAAAATATTCAAGATTACACATTAATCACATTATCGAGTTACCAGTTTTCATCTTTACACAGTCATCACAGTCAAGTAGATCTGATTTTCCCCATACTTCAATTGTACTTCCTAGTTATATTAACAGATCTTAAACATGTTGTATCCAGGAATGTTACTCATGCCTTGATCCACAACAAAACCCAGGGCCATTTCTAAACATTTGGTGGCCCTAAATCACAACTTACTCATGGGGCCCCAATCCACACCAATCATATCAGGAATGAACAGAAATAATATTTGAATAATCTTGGATGGGGGAAAAACAGTTTAATAAACATTATATTAAAAACAACTGAACACTTATATAAACAAGAAAGTTAAAATATCAAAATAAGTAAATTATACAAACATTTCAATCAAACCAATCAATCAATCAATCAATTTGAAATAAAATGTGAAAAATTAAACAACATATCTGAAACAAATGACTGTATAATACTGTATAGAAGTATTGGGCTAGCGCTTAACTTGTGTTAACCTAACACTTATTCTAGATACTAGTTAGCTAGTTACAAACCTTTTCAATTTCAATTATTTTAACAAGCAGAAACAAGAAAGTGGGAAAATGTACTAAATCCAATTAATTAGTATGAATTTGATTTGATTAATTTTAATTAGTTACCTTATTTACATAATTTAATTATGTAAATTGCAGTTTCTATTCTTTTCACAAGAAAAGCGGACTGTTTTCGCAAATAGTACAGTGATAGTAAAGTATACTTTTTTGTATATCTATTTTAAAAATCATGAGGCCTCCTGGTGATCTGGGGGCTCTAACTGAATGCTTATACTGCTTTTAGCAAGAAAACAGCCATGACAAAAACAGTTGCATCTCACAGTAACTGATTCTATAGATTGATGGATATACTTATGGAGATTTATACTGCATAATTTGCAAATAAAACCAAATACAACCAAAATAAAACAAAATAACCAAATAAATTGTAGGTGCTACACATAATAAAATGAGATCAACAAATAAACAAGATGCACAAATATTTTACCAGGCCCTCATTTTTAAGTAAAATTGGGCTACTTTTACACTGTTGCAGCAGGCTTTTTTGATTGTCCTCTAATTATCATAAGTTTATATAGTATTTTAAGAATTAAAGGTCAAAATACAACATTGTTAGCAGTGTGTAATGGATAAAATGGACCATATTTGTAATAATATTTGTTGTAGTATCTGTATGCATACATTGATGCTTAATGAGTTGCTTTTTTTATTACTGCACAAATGATGCATATGACCAACCTTTTAGAAAAGGGGTGCGATTTGCTGAACATAAGAAACCTTTTCTTAAATTAAGCACATGGAGAGACATACAGTAGATGAAAAAGCTTTCTTCAATCTCTGGCTTTTGCTGAGTGGCAGTGATAAAAGTGGAGGTAGACTATACAGAACATGGTAATCACAAAGCAAAGAGCAGGTTGTCAAAAAGCCTCCCACATGAACAGGTAAGCACAGAAGAAAGCCTGCTGAAGGCATAAATATCACATGATGACTGTAACTCAAGCTAAACTTGATCTGTAATAGGCTCAATTTCATTTCATACGCACACTGAAAGACTACCTTAAGCTTAGATACTCAGAATAGGATACTGTTGCTGTAAGGTTCTTACCACATATTTATAAACATTCACCCAATATAAATTTGGAACCCTTGAGGGTTCTTCACTTGTCCCTCGCTGTAGAAACCTACAACAGAGAGAGATTCCCTGTTAGGAAAGGTTCTAAGAAGAACCTTTAAGAAGGTCAACCTAAGAACCATTTTTTTAAAGAGTGTTTTCACACTTACTCCTTACTCAGTTACAAAATGTAGAACCCTTAAGGGTTCTTCAGTTGGCCCTCCATAAAGGTTCTATATAGTACCCTCCAACAGTGTTTCAATACCTGAAAGGATTTTAAGTACACCCTTTAAAGAAGTACAACTGAAAAACCCATAGATTTTTAATAGTGCAATTGATCATTTTTAAGCATTCTTTGGAACCATAGATGTTCTGTGTAGTACCTTACAGCAGAATATTTCACTATCAGAAAGGGTTTTAAGTGGAACTTCTGGGTTCTGCAGTTGTCCCACCATAAAGTTTCTAAAGATTCCTGTCTGAAAAGGTCTTACAGTAGTAGAACCTTTAAGGACAAATGAAGAACCCTTACATTTTTAAGAGTATATGAAATATTTACATTTTTTTTTCATATTCTCATAAACTTTATAGCTCTTAAAGGTTCTTCAGTTGTCCTTCCTTGAAGCTTTTATGTACAGTAAAACCCTACAACAGCCATGAATTTAAACAGTATTAGGAAGGGTTCTAAGTAGAAACTTTAAGGAAAGACAACCAAAGAAACCTTTTTTTTGTATGTATGAAATATTCACACTCATATATTATAGTAATATATACTCTTGTATATTTAGAGAAGTGAAGAACCCTCACATTTTTAAAAGTGTATGAAGCATTCATATTTATCAGTAAATGGTCTAAGTAGAACCTTTATGGAAGGACAACCAAAGAACCCTTAGCAGTTCCAAATTTTCTAAGTGTATTTAACCCATAATTATCCAATGATCCCTTAAAAACCCTTGAAGAACCTTGCAACCTAATATATTCTTTTCATTGTTTCTCTATGGGACAACTTCATGGTAATATGTAGAACCCTACAACAGAGTGTAGGTTTTCAAATAGTATTGCATTAAAAAGCTAAGAATCATGAACTTTCCAAGGAACCCTTGAGGACCCTTTTTAAAGAGTCTACACAGTCATAGATTGGTGTTGTCCTGGCTCCCAACACACCTGATCCAATTAATCAGCTAATTAACAGTGCCTCCTTTTATTGGATGTGTTAGGGCAAGGAAAACACTAAAAGGTGAGATCTCCACTACCAGGGAATCTATATGTCTTGCGTACTATTCTGATCTTTAGCTAAAGAAGGAACAACCCAAATGTGTGCTCTGCTTAGCTACATATTTCAGGCAGGGAAATGTTTGCAGTGCGTCCCATGGGCTAGCCTTCTCATGCCAGCTCCTCTAGCACTTTTGCACATTAACTGCAAAATGTGGGCTGCCGCTTATGAGTTACAGCGCAGCTTGCAATTTGCAGCAACCTACAATCCCTGCATCTCTATTCAATTTTTATGTGACCTGAATATTCCTTTTCATTTCTGCTAACTGCCTGACTTCACTTGCCACCATTTCTTTCACAGTTCATAGATAGGGTTTCACAGTACAATCTGCAACTATA
>JAOUWY010000027.1:11902634-11915156 GCA_025728095.1 Prietella phreatophila
AACCTATATGTGTGAATTTGAAACCATGTGCATGAGAATGTTGATCATTAATATTCCGTTTTACCCCTCAATCGATAATAATAATAATAATAATAATAATAATAATAATAATAATAATAATAACAACAACCCCAAACATTTCTATTAGTCTACAGTTTAGGTCAGAAATAAATGTGATCCATATGCGACCGGCAGCCTGAAGGATGTGTGGAGACTGACACCGGGTGTCGTCAGATTTCTTATTAAAATGAGCATGTGAAGAAATTTGGTTTTGGTGGCTTATTATTCAGAATGCCTACCTGAATAATTTATATCATATCATCATGTCGGTCAACATCTCAACATCGGTGACTTAACCCGCGATTAGTGGCATGGCTGTCGGTCTGATTGGAAAACTTAGTTGTTGTTTTCTTTTTTGTTGCTGTTGTTGTTTTCCCCAAATAATATATAAAGGTGTTAAATATTTCAATGCACAAGGCAGTTAATACAACCGGAAAATCAGAAATGCCTCGGCGACGCAGGAAACTGCAATTAAAGATATCAGGCACTGATTATAATAATAGGTTCTATTGTTAATTGTTTTAATTGTTAAAAATGTGGGTTTTAACCAGAAAAATGACTCCGGAGACCTGCGGTGAGACAATAACATGAGTTGTATGATTGCTCAATGTTTGATGATAAGGTTCAGGGTCATCGTTTGACATTGACAGATGTAAAAAAAAAAAAAAAATAATAATAATAATAATAATAATAATAAGAAGAAGAAGAAGAAGAAGAAGAAGAAGAAGAAACAAAAAAGGCTTCTTTTTTTTTTTATAAACAAAACCCAGCATAAGAACACAAGCTGACTGTGATTTTATACTAGACTGCAGGCTGTGTTGTTCTCATGGCTCAAGTTTTTGAGCAGAAACCCCGAGCAGTACTCATTCCCAGTCTCATCTCCACCTCCATCTCCATCTCCATCTCCATCCTGCTCTCAGGGTTCTGACGAGAAGCTTTCACATTTCAGCTGGGGGACAGAAATGAGCGCTCTTCCACAAACGCAACTTTCTAATCACTTTCCTTCTTGTTTTGTTCACACAGCAGGTGGACGTGACGTCACACGGGGGTCGCAATACTCCAAGAAAAAAAACGAAAAAAAAAAAAACAACAATATGTAACTGTGCGCGCGCCTGCCTCCCCCGGGGGCCGCATTCTAATAAGCTAGTCCCCCAAATAGACCTGGCGGAATATACAAGCCTGGTGTTGAATCGTAACGCGGAAAACACACACACACACACACACACACACAAGGCGCAGCATCGTATCGCATCGCATCGTGTGTGTGAGAGCATTATAACGGCAGTGAGTGTCGTGCTGTTTGGGGATCTGTTAGCGTTAGAAATAACAGCACCGCACTGAGCGGACAGAGAGGAGCGCGAGGCAGCGCGTGCGTCTCCGAGCGGAGGAATACCCACAGCTTTTATTTACTCTGCGCCTTGTAGTTCAGGCTTCATTACTAATATTATTACTATTATTATTATTATTATTATTAAAACCTGCGTTACGATATAACTCCTAGACTGCATTTTCCTGGTTTGCTCTGTGTGTGTGTGTGTGTGAGAGAGAGAGAGAGAGAGAGACTTCCGCACGGTTGTCCTGTCCCCGCGGAGGACGCGCGTGCGTTCGGTAAGTTTTTCTCTGTCCTGGATGTTTCTCGCTCGCACTTTCACTTTCGAACACTTCTGGGGAACAGTTCACACCCCGTGGACCGCTCCGCGTGCCGTGTGACCGCCGCGTGTAGCTGTTCTCGAAGGTGTTTGTTTGTTGTTTTGGTCACACACGCGCGCGCGCTCTCTCTCTCTCTCTCTCTCTCTCACACACACACACAGGCGCGCGCGCCTGCCTGTGTTGGTTGGTAGGGAGCTCCCAGTCCGGTGTGTGTGAGGATTCAGGACAGGGAAGTGCTCAGCTGTCCGTCTTTAACCGCCTTCATCTCTATCACTAAATAACCCTCACTCTGTGACACGGTGTTGGTCCTTTCTTCCTAAACCACTTTCTAAACTTAGGCATAAACTACGTGTTTATAATTAAGTCTTTCTTTCTTTCTTTTCTAAAAGGCACACGGACTAAGTTGTGCTTGAGAAAAGGGTGAAAGAAGAGAATTAGGACAGTAGATCAGGTCAGGTCAGTTCTCTGAGTCCTGCTGTGATGGCCGCTTGATGAGAATGTTTCAGTAAGTAGGCTTCAAATATGTTTTTGTGACTATTTCATTACAAATGTATGAACCGAATGCTTCTATACTAACAGTAATATTATTCTGGTGATATTGTTTATACACAACTTTATAATACATGATTATTGTTCTGGCGTTGTACTTATTGCTCCTGAAATAATGTCATGGTTCTGTACATTAGAATAAGCTGCTGTTTGTTTAGTGATTATATCACCTTTGAATCTTTATCACGTTCTGTAATTCAGGCTGATAGTTGTTGTTTTTTTTTTTGTTCGATAGTATTTCGGCTTAGTTCATTTCGGTGTGAATTCTTGTGCTTAAAAAAACAAAGAAGAAAATGTCTTTCTATTTTCAGTTCGGTTTATGTTGCAACCGTATTAAATTTCGTGTTGGTACATGTTAAATCCAATGATTATTGTTGTTGTTGTTGTTGTTGTTGTTGTTAATGTCTTACCGTGTTTGCTCTTTCCCGTCCCGTGGTCCTGGTGGAAAGTCCACACTATGTGTAGTGATAGTAAGTTAAATCCTGGCGTTAATGATGCAGGTTGTACAAAGGACAGCACTCCTCTCACACCACAGGCTCATTTTATGGCGAAATCTCAGTGCGTAAAGAATATCTGCAGCTAAATCAATAGGGCGGATGATTTAAAAAAAAAAATACAAAAATGAAAAAAATTGAAGTTGCGAACAAGGTATGTAGTAGCACAGCTCTGGTGGTGACCTGTGATTTGTTTTCAGGGTTTCACCTCGGTGTTATTTGGGGCTGAGAGCTTGTGCGTTTACTCTGGCAGCTCTGCAGGTGAGGTGCAGGTGTGTCTCACACCATTTCATCACTCAGCACATGGCCTCTTCAAAGCGCCCGTAATGGCAGTAGTAAAATTTGGCAGAGCGCACCTCACCGCCTCCAAGCCCGCTGTGTAATGTGAAGCCCAGCCCTTCGTTAGCCTCACGCAGCTTTCTCCAGGTGATTTTAATTAGCTCTGTGCCAGTGCCCTGCCTGTGCCGGAGTGACGGCTTGACGGGGGCTGACCCGTGACTGGCATCCAAACTCGCAGTCAGCCCTGGCATTTTGCATACATCCCCAGATTACGCCATCCATCACGACCGGCTCGTGTGTTGAGCTGATATGAAAATGCCCGTGCTCTGCGCATTAATGCGCATGCATTGTGTTAAGTTATAATCATTTGTCAAAATTAAGGCCTGATGTGACTGGCGCTAGGTAAATGTATGGCTCCATATCCGCGCTGTTTGAAACCCTAATAACACAACACAAGACCCCGATTTATTTGTTCAGCTTGAAAACGTCAGCACAGCGATTTGCTTTTCTTTGAATTCAGTCAATTGTTTGACCGAACTGTTTGTAATTTCATCCATCATCGAGCGACGTTGTGCTTTATTTGTCAGTGGAAGTGTAAAGTTTCCCTGCTTGCTTGACCTCGAGGTGTTGCACTGTTTTGGAAAACTTTGCACTGACTGCTATCTCCTAAACAGGGTCAAAAAAATTACACTTGAAAGCCTCCTGTTTCTGTCTACATTAACTTCACAGAAATGTTTCCATGACAACCTCCATAGAAGTTAAGTCAACCAGAGGTGATCAAGTTTTTTTTTTTCCCTCTCGTTCCTTTCTCCCTTCCTCCTCCAGTAAAAATGGAATTTGTGTTGACAGTTCTGGCCTTTAATGGCACTTCTGTGCTGTGTGAAAGTATTTGTTTACCGGGATCATGTGCTGTTACCTGTCAGCCCAGGAGAGCTTGACTTCTTTAGATAAAACACTGTGGTGCATGTTAAGAGGCCCTCGTGCGCTATAATTATCCACATCATCGTAATGGCGTGCGTTTTGTGTGCTTCACTAACTAAGAGGCTGAGAGCTGAGGCTTTTTTAGTCACACTCTGGGTCACCATCCTATTAAGCCTGATCAGAAACGTACCCTGACTTCTGGCCAGGAAAAAAAGCTTCCTTCTTGGGTGGGGTCAGCGGATATGGATTAAATGTGGACTGCAGTCTAGGCTCTCAGTGTCCAATGTGTTGTTTGAATAAAGGCAGAGTAGGGGAACAATTCCATCTCCGTACCCCTTAATAACTGCGGTTTGGACAGATGACCCAAATCTTTCCACAGTCTAACTGCTGTTTGGACGTAGTGACTAGATAGTCGAGAAACATCCTTTACAAATTAATTCTTGAAGCAATGCCTTAACCTTAAATAATAATACAAAAATAATAATCTTTTTCTTTTCAGTAATGAGGCACATGATACATTAAACTGAATCCTTCCTTCCTGCTGGAGTGGTACACTTACACTTTATTATCCATTACTTTTACAGCTTTACTCTAAAAACAGCCCTTAAGGTCTAATTTTCAACGTAATATAATTTCTAAATACACACTATAGTCACCTTTCAATATTAAAGAAAGGTAACGTTCAGGACCTTTTTTTTCCTCACAGTGTATAGTGATCTTTATACTCCATGTCTTATTTGCATAAAACCGGCTGTTGGTTAGAAGGAAATCAACCATGGCTTGTACTGCTTATGTTTGTTTGTGAAGGCGTCTCAAAGGTGACAAACGTGGTGGTGTAAAGGAGAAGGGCTTGCTTTCAGGAATGTGCCAGAACAAAATATTCAGTGGTGATGTGTCATTTCTGTCAAACGGCAAGGTCGACAATTTTCAGCTCATGCTCATCTGTGACCAGAGTGTATAGTAAACAGCGAGCGGCTTTCAGAGAAAAGAGACAGAGAGCCTGAGGAAGAAATGCCATTTTTTTGTTGTGCTGATTGTGTGTGTGGTTTGGTGCTGCGGTCAGATGCATTGTGCCATAATAAACCATGTTTGGTCATATTGAAAATGTGCTAATGAACAATTTATTCTACATTTAGGCTAATCAATGAGTAGACACCATGGTGTCGCTTGTAATTTGAATACACGTTGTGTAATTTATAATAAACCAGTGCAGCCAAGTGACAACCTTTTTCTGAACGGAATCTCCACAGACTAGGCAGGAGGGGGAGTCTGTTTATTTGAAAATGTTAAAAGTGCAGGGTTTGTGATGGTAACATCTCGTGACAGGCATATTAGACTGCAGAAAGAGCATCGTGCTCGGGGCTGGGGGCATATGGTGCTGCCTTCTGCTGGCATTGCCCGAGAACAAGTTGCAACACTGCGGCAGGGTCACGACTGTCTCAGGTTTGTCCCTCCTGCATCTCTCTAAATAAAAACAGGACAGAAAACAAGCATGTCCATGCTGGCGTTGTCTTTTAGAAGGGCACGACAAATGTTTTCTCTTGACTCCTTGACCTCTTTTTTTTTTTTTTTTTTTTTTTTTTTAATTTTTGCTTGTACTTGTATTTTCTTGCATTTATTAGTTATATTAATGATTCATGGAAAACACTATATTTTAATGAGCTACAAATAGAACTTGATATATGTTGTAACCTACTGAAATAGCATGTATCAAAGTGACAGGTGTTTGACACTACAGAGAATTTTGTAATTGTTCCCTAGTCCACTGACATGAAGCTGCAGAAATGTACGCTCCTCAAGATGCCTGCAGCAACTGCTTCAGAGTCTGTGTTAATTCTCAAAACCTCTAGAAATGACATCCTCTGTTCGACACACACTCCCGAGTATACATGCTGGGCCTTGCAGGAATGCGTGTATGCATAACACAGAAGCCATTGTTTTCTGCACAGGGACATCTTCCGTCAGCTTGTGTGCCGTATTTAGAGGCGCACACGCTCATTTCTAGAGGTTAATTATACTCTGATCATGTACCTGAGGGGCTTTTGTCTTTGATAGGTCCACTCACAGCATATGGCCCCAGCAATACAATGGTTTATTTTCATGATATTTGATGAGTGGGTTTTAATTTAGATTGTCACTCCTGGCAACCAGCAGGGCAGATGGTGAAGACTTGAATGCTCATCAGAGCCTAAATATCCTCTAGGCAGCTGTTGCTAATATACTTTTTTTTGGTTTTGTTTTGTGTGTGTGTTTTTTTTTTTCTTCCCCCTCAACACGGTTTAGGTCAAGAGGAGTCAAACCTGTTACAACACCTGTTTCTGCATATGTAAATCTGTTGTTTTGTCATTTCATTAAACAAGAAAAAATTCAACAGTCCCTCGTTGTTGCAAATGTGACTGGCACAGAGCCCACTTGGCATCGTGTAGAGAGAGAGGAAAAAGGAGAGACGGAGAGGGGAAGGCAAAGAGACACAGAAAGGATAACAGTGGCTTGAGCAACAGTGGCTTGGCTAACAGGATGTAGCTTAATTTTAATGTCATTGTTTCATTCCTGTGTGAAAAGTCCTTTTCTGCAACTTCTGATGAACATGCCATAGGAGAAGGCAGCACAGTTTCCCTGCTCTTTTAATCAGAGGACTGTTGAATTAGGGAACTGGACAGACCCAGAAGCTGGTACAGGAGTGCCTGCCACATGTTGTGCACTTCATACCCTGTGCCCCTTGCTTCCACTCTCACTAGTGCCCTCTTATCTTGTGGTGGTCTTCCATGGCCCTGCTCCAAGGCACATGTGCCAGTGCTGCATCTGCTCTGCCTCCGGGTCTAATTGCCCCAACTAAACTGATTCTCTTACCCCAAACCAGAGCTCACAGCATCAGAAGATATCTTCAAACACTAATGTACTCCCCCCATCCCCCCTTTCCTCCGCCTGTGTGAGTTGTGGGATTTGAGTTGTAAACCTGTCTGTGTACGCAGGATGCAACAAATATGGCGTGAAATTAGAGGTTATTCCCCAAATATTACGGCTGAGCTTTGAAGATTACCGTCATTGTGGCACCGCAATGAGAATCAAGCTTCTCCTGAACTCTTGTGTCCCGTGCAACGTACATGCAGGGAAATAACGTGTTTTCCTTGTGATTACTCATTGTGGAGCTGAGTCGAACTGTCCATGTCTGTCCTGGGTGCTGGTTTGCGTTTTATTACTTACATGCAGCACTCTTGCCTTCAGGCCTGATTCAGTGTACTCCCGAGCACACACTGTCCTACACGAGGGTTTTTATTTCATGGATAATGTGTAATAGAGAGGTGTGCTAGACAGGAGGCCATGCTGATGCTTGGTTTGGCCTTGTCTGTCTGGGGCTTCAGTGAGGGTCTCTGCAGGGTGTTAATCTCCCTGGGCCATGGAAGTCTCCTGCCTCCATTTGCCTCCTCTGATTTAGCATCTTTCCCTCTCCTTGCTGCTTTGGAGCGCCACACACCCCTCTCTGATATGGAAGTTCATTAGGGATGGGCCTTTGATGGGCCGGCTTTTCATGTGACGGTGCTCTCAAATACCTTGATGTAGAAGCTTAAGAAGCTATTGTGCTGTAAGCCCTCCTTTTGATGCGTCTTATTTAGATCTGCATAGTAAATCAAGGAGAGTAAATAACGAGGCAGCAGATGGAAGCAAGGAGATAAGAACCAGGCGAACAATCGCATTTGTATTTTGTTATGTTGTTGACAGCAACTAAAATTCTCTAATCTAGTGCCACTGATCTGCATTTCAAAGAAATCTCATTTAGCAGCGGGAAGGATAAAGTTCTTTTCATTGTGCTCTTTTTTTATTGCATTCTTTGCTAATTTATCTGGTGCAGATTTAACGCAGGGCCGGGCGCAAGCGGCATGCGTGCTGCAAAAGGGGTCTTAAATACTCTGAAAGCGGTAACGTCTAGACTGCGAACCGGGGGTAATTACACGTCCAGTGATGAATAGAAGGAGTTTGAAGACCCATCTTTGTTCGGAAGCCTTGAATTGCTTGACTAACACAGATAAGAGGCATTTGGCCTCTGTCAAAAATATTGCAATGACTTTCCCCCCAACACAGGAATGGTATTTACTTTAAAGATAAAAATTATTGTGTACAGTAATCTGACTTGTTAGCATAATGTCTTCTTTTCATATTCAGAACATGGTATGGGACTGTGGAGGTATTCCTGTGCTTGATTTGAAAATTTGAAATAGTTTATCTTGACTGAGTGCAGCGCTTCGAGTAAATATCAGACATCGGCATTAATAGCGCCCATGAATGGCTGATGGAGTGTGTATATATAATTTAATAGTATTTAGAGACACTGTGTAAACCCTTGATGCTGAGGTCACACATACTAATAGCATTTCTAGAGCATTTTATGTGATTTAAATTGCGAGCCTTCACAGTTCAGAGGTGTTGCGGTATTAAAGTAAAGTCAGAGGCTATTTAAAACGAATGGAACATTAACATAAACATTAACAATGTTTTGTCAAGATAATTATGTGGCAATTGCAAGTTACATTGAATTTATCTTCCAGAGTTTATTTACACAAAAAATGCCTCGGATCAAAAATTTTATATTGTCCTCGTAAACATAACATTGTGTATTAGTGTCTCTCAAAACTATACAAATAAGCCGCTAGTATAGAGGGAGCATATCAATTCTTAGCCTTGTCCTCATGGCCCTTTTTTAGTAGAAGTGTTTCTCAGCAGAGGTCTCTGAACTCAACCAGTCACTGTAATGGCACTTGGCAGTTTTTGTTTGCAGCAATGCTCTCCTGCCTCTTTGTACAGTTCTGAGAGCACATTCCTCAGGACCCAGCCGTCGCTGGTTGCCTACAGGGTCAATGGAATTCTGAGAGAGAGAAAAACAAATCACATGGGTATCTGGGCCACTTGGTTAAGAAAACATCTATGTTTATGTGTTCTGTGCCACGAGTTTGTGTGTGCGCATTTCTTAACAAAAGACAGGCATATGTTATAACATGACACCCTATTTGTACTGATCTGTTAGTGTGCACTTATGAATCTGAACCCAGAAGGTGCTTCTGAATTTCTTATCTGAACTCTTTTTAAAGTTTTATAAAAATATGCATTCTCTCACTATAATTATATTATAGGTTATATTTACCACTTCATTTTGCAGATTCTTTAAGTACCTGAATCCGCTCCTCCAAAGACAGACATCAGTTGAACATTTTTTCCCTCAGGGTAAGTTTGCAAAATATATACTTATACTTTTATACTTCTGTCAGGGACTTCAATGTTTTAGCTTATTCGTTAAAAAAGAGAGGTAATAGTGCACACCAGACTGATGCACAATAAATGTCACTAAATTACATGGTATCACATCTGGTATCTTGCTTTAATGCTTGTCTTTATTTTATTTCCTTCAACTGTGGGTAATTAAATGTAAATTTCCGTTCCCGAAAATCAAAAATCATACAAAAACAGCCTGATGGATGTGTACTAAAACGAGGAATGATCAACACTGTGGAACCTGTTCAGTGAAGCAGGCAAACCGTTAACATATTTGTACATGAATTTCCTCTCGGGTTTGTCTGTTTCAGGACAGGATCTGGTATGGCAGTTGCACATTGCCCAAGCCGAGCATTCTGAAGCCAAGGCAGAAGTGGTGAGTCAACATACTCTTTACTGTGATTATTTGCATGGCCCATCATCTAGTCCTAAATATTTCGTCAATTTCAAGCCAGAGAGTATTTCTGACGACGTGCAGTACAATAAAACGATGTCTGCGTGCGTTCCATCTGTCTTGTCTAAATTCTTCAAAACTCTCAAAACACCACTTGTTCTGCAAGTGTTTAATGTTAATGACATAATGAGCTCATTCAAGTCTACATTGTGTCTGAGAGCAGCCGTAGGAACGTCCTCTAGTCCTCTGTCACAAACCACAGTAACAGCAGCAATTTGTCACCAAGTCAGTGCAGAAGGAGTGTGAGGAATTTCCTCAGTTGCTGATTAATGGACAGCAGTGGCGGGTTCGTCATTAGCCATATAGCTTCCTACAGCAATATACACATTGCCAGACAATAGCAATGATGAGGAAAAGAGAGACCCATGCTGAAATAGATGTAATTCTGTGTGGGAGGTCAATCATTGAACACAGCGAAGGGAGACATTAGGTACTCTTAGTTATGAAATATACATAGACATTTACATTTATTCATTTGGCAGACGCTTTTATCCAAAGCGACTTACAGTAAGATATACATACGTATATACATAGACATTTTTCAATAAATTTTGCAATAAAAAAGGGACCAGACATTCTATTCCCCAGAGTTATCATATCTCTGTTATATTTTACATAATACTGGTGTTGTTAACATTCTTAACATGACGTATATGTATGGAATTTGTGGTTTTAAAAGCAATAGTGAAAAACAGCAGGTTACTGTGACGTAGTTATTCCTTAAACATGACATGTGGTGGAACCACTTGAAGTCAAGGTGTATCTCTTCATCCATGATCAATATTGGAGATTGGAGCCATGATTTTATTTCCTCTTTGAATGATCTAACAGATTTTAGTGGCCAGATTTTGGCCAGCTTGATTAAAGCAGTCTTGTGGTAATCCTGTGGTCTTCGTAACGGAAGAAAAACCTATTGGTTTGGCTATCGTGTGCTACAGCTCTGCATTTTGCAAGCTGCAAATATGATTAAAGTTTGCTATGAGGTTGGAAGGCTTGGCAAGAAATCATATCCCACGAGCAATCACCTCACACGTCTTAGAGGAACCCAACTTTCTCGTTCACAGCTTCAAGAGATTTAAATATTGGTTTTTAATTTGTTGAGTATCCAGTGAAATCTTTAAAGATAAACTCTTTTGGAGCAGAGCTATTCTCATCAGGGCAGGAACAAAAGTATAATTGCCCCCCCCCGACTTTACACTGGGTAAGCACACACTTTGTGAAATCTGCCTCAATTAAACGTATCTCGCTCAAGTTTGAAAACGGCTGTTCCAATGGACAGCTTTGCTCGCGCTTGCCTTTGAAAACTGATTTCATGTTCTGGTAGAGTGCCTGTCATCTCCTTCCCAAATGACTCTTTGAGAGCTCTTTCCCCAGCGTGGTGGAGTATAACCTCCATGGAGCTTTGCTCTGGCCACTTGGAGCAGAGAAGATGAGGGATATCAAAGGCGCCGGGCTCTGTCCCTATTGGCAGGTGTCATTGTGTGGCTGATTTGGGATTGGAGGGTAGGTGAATGGGATGGGAATGAATAAAATCTTTATCCCCTATTAACCCCAGAACCTGAAGTGCTCTGGGGATCAGGTCAGTGGTCAATCCCCCTTTCCCAGCCACCCAGAATATTTTAAACCTAAGCCTTCTCTATGACAAAAAAGTCCTTGCCATCAAAGGTTCACGTCTTTCCTCATTGCTCATGGATCTGGTGTTTCGCTTTCCTTAAAACTTTCTTCGCTTCATTGATTTGTCTCGATGTAGAATTTTTTTGGAGCTTGACTAAGTTTCTATATTCTTGTTAAATTAGAATTAGTTAAAGGTTGATCAAGTCATGCTCTGAGTAAATGGTAACATAAGCAGTTCCTTGTCTTGCCCACAGAGTTTTCTGCAAATCAATTCCAGCCTTTTTGAATAAAAAGTATGCACCTCTGACAGATTTCACACTTGAATTTGCTTTGAGTTTAATTTGCTACTGTAAAAAGGCAATTAATAGCACACTTTCTATTAATCTGAAGAACTTTTGGGTTTATTTTCTTCACAGCTACTAGTATGTAGTAAAGTGTGCAAACAGAAACAGAGGGATGTCGTAAAGGGAGAGAATATGTGGCGAATGAACAGTTGCCATGCGAATAGAGTTACAAAGGAGAGTCTGCGCTGTGCTGCCATCACTCCTGATGCAGGAGACAGACTGACTCAATGAGGTTATTGATCCAGTGAGGAGCTATGCTAATCACCAGGCTGAATGAGCCTAGATTTAGTGTCCTTCACTACGACTTCCAATCCAGCTCTTTCTGTTCACTTCTCGCTCCACACGCCCACCCTCATTCATACTCTTACCCTCACAACACACAGAAAAACTCTTGCCAGTGACTCATCCACATCTGTACTGCATGTTTGTTTTTTGGTCAAATGATTACATTTCGGTTTTATTTTAATGCTCTGACTTAACAAATTGCAATCCATTTTTTTTCTAAAGTGCCAGGGATGATTGTGAATTTGGATACCATTCTCACGCATGACATCAGTGTGGTGTGACCCAGCTTTCACTCAGTTACTGCAGGTGGGTGAAATTAGGAAGGTGCATTTCTTAAAGATGAACTGCCCAAAGCATCTCGCTGAAGTCCTTATTTGTAAGTCACTTTGGACAAGTTTAAATGTAATGTAAATGTAAGCCTCCTGCGTTCATTACAGTCAAGAAATTGATCACGTTGAATTTGATGGTATAGGCCTTTCTGTAAAGTATGGCCTTTGTACTGTTTTTATAGTTTTAACAAAAAATGCTAAAATTGGCCAATTTCAGGACAGGCCTTTGGTTTCCCAGACACTTTGGTGTCTCTCTCTCTCTCTCTCTCTCTCTCTCT
>JAOUWY010000027.1:11952032-11965657 GCA_025728095.1 Prietella phreatophila
TGTGTGTGTGTGTGTGTGTGTGTGTGTGTGTGTGTGTGTGTGTGTGTGTGTGTGTGTGTGTGTGTGTGTGTGAAGCAGCGCTGATTGATAGATGCTGCATGTCAGTTCGGGAGATAACTGTATTTCATTCAGCTTTCTGGAAAGGTCAGGCATGTGCTGTAATCAGAATATTCACAAGACAAGCACACAGATCACAAGCATGCACGTGGTGTGTGCTAGACTGTACTCTACAGCCTCATAAGCAGCTATGCCAGCATTGACGGAGATGCATTGGCCCTCCACCGCTTAGATACAGTGCTATTAACTCCGCTGATCTTTGGTGGAGCCGTGCGCTCATTCAGATGGACTGGAGAGATCCATCACTCTGGCTGGATGATCCAGCGGCCCGCTGCGGTTTAATGATAGCCCGACGCTCAGGTAAATGGACTGAAAACAATAGTTTGTCTTCACCTGGAGTGCAGACAAGATCAGCTCGTTCTTGTACTGTATTTGTTGAACTCTATCTCATTTCATGCCGGTCATTTTTCCCCCCCAGCACACCAAGAGTGATAAAGTTGAAGCGTGTTTTGCTCTCCTGTTCAGGGCTGAGCACATATTTCTTCGGTAAGGACACGCGCGCAATAACTTTGACGCATTTGGGGAGATCACCTACCGCATTGCTCTCTGAGGTCAGAGCCACGGTAATTAAGGTTAAGGTATTTACATCTGAGGGCAGGGAGCCGCTTGATCGACCCCTCTGGGTAATAGTGTACGAGCAGTGGCTCAGTCGTACCGACACAGACACACGCTATTGACCCACAGATTGAGTGTCTCCATGTGTGTGGCTTGGCACATGGCTTCCCCTGCACACATATACACAAATGTTTCATTTAATAGAGATAGCAAGAGACCTTAAGTGAAGCAGAGTTCAGTGTAATGAATCACTGTTAACTGACATCAGAGGAGATGGACAACATGTGTGTGCCTCGAGTCTTAAAACCTTTATTTTCAAGTTTAAACAGATTCATATATTAATGAAGCATGAACACACCTCAGCATAGTGGTATATCAGCATAGCAGTCATGGTAATGGCGTAGACACAAAGAACAAACTCTTCTTTAGTTGATGCTGCTTCTCCCAGAGTCACAGCATGTCTGCACTTCACCTCCGGCCGTATACTTTGGTGCGTGTGAACCGCTTAACATGCCCTTGTCAATAAAGACAAGACAGAAACGGAGAACCTCAGAAAACAGCTTCATCCAACCCATGGAACCCGCTGGTCGCTGAGCGGAAGAATACACTTCGCTTTCCTTTTTCCACTGGCCTTTCTTTAAATGAAGTGCAGAGTGCTTTCTCTCTCCCTTTAATGCAACATTTATTAAGAGGTATTCCTCCAGCTGTGTGGCGCTCATCGGCATGGAACTGTGAAAAGAGATGGATCATAATCACTTGAAGGGCAAACAGAGCAGTTCAAGTGCACACTAGGATGAAGGGGAAGTGGGTGTCGCCGGCTCACTTTTCTTCCTCCATCTACCACTTCCTCTTTTTTCTTTCTGCCTTTCTCTTAGTCTTGCACACGTGTTGATGGTGAACGTGAAAAGCTCTGCATCTCTCTGTATTTTTTTTTTCGTGGTTTTTTTTTTTCCTGCAGATATACAGTAGCAGATAGTCAGGCTCTCAGTTGTGGCTGTGTAAAGGACTTCTCTTAGAGGAGGCAGATAAAAGAGCAGTGAATGGCCCTGCGCATCACCTTATCTAAACCCAGGTGCTATACAACTGTTGAAAGTGAGAGCTTTACTAAAGCCAGTCAAAGTGCATGGGGGATAAATTGAATTTCATAAGCGAGAGACACACACTGAGACAATGTTCCCAGAGAGAGAGAGAGAGAGAGAGAGAGAGAGAATGAGGCAGACTCTAGTGTGCTGACTTATACAGTGAGTAAAACTGGTCAAGCCTACAGTATATAACAGTCTGACTGTAGTGCTAGTAATTAGCAGCAGTAATGGTGACTCGGAGGCCAGGGGTCTCTTTCCACCATCCTGTACTATTTGATGCTGTATTTCTATGGGTTACAGATGTTGTTTTGAGTACAGGGCCCCTACAGCCCAATTCTCTCCACAGGTTGCTGGCAATACTGTAAACTATTATGCGTGCTCCATCACATACGTGTGGCGCGGATTTGCGAGAGCCATCCATAACAGTGTCTGCATGAAGCGGGAAGTGTATGAATGTTTGTGGTTGCAGTGAACGATGGAAGCTCGTTCTGTTTGGCCTGTTATTGCTGGCAGGGTTTCCGCAACGAGAGCCTGCTGGAGTAACACATGCATACACACACATACACACACACACACACACACACACACACACACACAACTGTTGGCACAGAGACACATGCACACACACACTCACCCTGATGGGTTGAACAGACCCATGTTTTGTCTTCTCACACTTGGAAAAATAAGTGTGAGGTTACACAAGGAGGCAGTCTTTTTTTTTTTCCTCCCCACTTTGTCTATCCCTCCCTTCCTCCTCTAAATGCACTGCTTCCTGGGGTAGAAATGACTGAATTCATCTCCAATTCACCAGGGAGGACTGTGCTATGCCTCTCTGTTTACAGTGGCAGAAAGTTAATATAAATTTTCATCAGAAGGGGAAGTTTACACATATGATTCTATTTGTCCTTCATTATTAGCACCTGAGTCTGGGCTGAGGAAGCATAATTGTCTGCAGACACAGGCCAAATAGATGCAAGGGAAAGGCAAATAAGCATACCCCAAAATAATTTTATGTTTGTGTGTTACAATCCCTCTCCCTGGGATCCTTAATCTAGAAAATAAATAAACAAGTAGAGAGTAAGACGGTCAGAAAGAAAGAAAGAAAGAAAGAAGGGAAGAATGAGAGATCTGAGAGCATAGAGTGAGTGGGAATACATAAATAAGAAATGGAGGCATTGAAGGAGAAAGTGAAAGATTGGGGGGGGGTAAAAAAGAAAGGAATAGAGTGAGAGACAGAAAGAGGGAGGAAAAGTAGTAGCAGCAGCCAGAGAAACACACAGAAGCCCATTGTTCTGCTGGTTAGCTCCCGCTCCGGCCTGCAGTCAAGGCAGATCCTCCATGGACCGGCCCGTGCACCGCACACTCTGTTGATTTATTGAGTCATACATAAAAATGCTCATTATCCCCACATCCTTTTCTCTTGTCTGGGAAGCGTGACATTCAGCTGGAGAAAAACATGCTGAAAAACAGCCTGATTTCCACAAGCACTCTGATATCTATTCTCTCTCTCTCTCTCTCTCTCTCTCTCTCTCATATTTCGCACTTATATTTTTTTGTTTCCCTGCCTCTCCAGTGGTCATAGCTCAGTTAGCACACCGTTACTGGTCAGGTGGTAGTCTTCAGGATGCACTGGAGAGCATTAAGGCTTATACTGAGCGGCAGCCCTCTCAGGTGTTTATTCCAGCAGTGCCTCTATGATGAGTTGGAAGCTCCTAATCAGGCAATAAAACACCAAGGGCCTTTTTCACTGCACAAAAGTACCAGAAGTTTTGACGCAAGAAACTAAAACTGTGCCATTTCCATCAGCAACTGGACCAACAGTATTCGTTTTTAAGATCTGCACCAACAGCCTTATAGTACTCAGATATTCAGACTTCTCTCTTAGTCTGGCCATTGAGTTTTTGGTACTTTTGGTTGAACATTGAGCTTCTCTGCCATTATTTCCACAAGATATATGGAAAGTTATGCTGTAATGCTAGCCCATCATTTTAGTTCTTTGCCACTCCTAACTATCTACAGTGCCCTCCAGTAATCTTGACACCCTTGGTAAAAATGTCTTTATTGTTTAACTTTTTAATCTTTTGTACAAAAAAATTGACAAAAGTTCTCTGCCCTCATGGATATCAAATACAAACACATCACAGGTTTATTAAAAAAACAAAACAAAAAAAAAACTCTTTGTTAAATATAGTTGTGCAACAATTATTGTCACTTCTATAAATTCATATGAAAAGAATATATTTGTATATTCCTGTTGATATTTTACATTTTTTAGTACATCTGGATGACTAGGAACAGGAAACTGTTCAACCATGATGTCCTGTTTCACAGGGGTATAAATATGAGGCGACACATAGGCTGTCATGTAACGAAGTTTCAGACGGACGCAATCACAGTTAAGAGCTTTATTGAAGAGCATATAATCCAGAGGGCAAGACAAAAACAACAACAAAGACAGGCAGAGGTCAGGAGATCAGGTAAACAGGCTAGAGCAGGTAAGGCAGAAATCAAGGTCGAGGGTAAAACAGAATTATAACCAGTATAACAACACAATAGCAAGGCTTGGTAAACAACAGAGACAATGGCAACTGAGCATATTATTTCACAAAGACACAGTGACTGGACAGTCTTTCATAGTGTAGTGATTGTGAGTGTGATTAGTCCTCAGGAGCAGGTGATGTGTCTGTGTGTACTTTTGGGAGTTGTAGCCATGTCTATAGTTTGTGGTGCATTCTGGGAAATGGAGTTTGCTGTGACATGACAGGCCAAATTCCCTTAGTCATTCATAACAATGGGTAAGACCAAGGAATATAGCTGTGATGTGCGGCAAAAGGTTGTTGAGCTTCACAAAATGGGAAGAGGCTATAAGAAAACAGCATTGAAAATGACCATTTCCTCCATCAGGTCAATAATTAAGAAGTACCAGTCAACTGGAAATGTTATGAATCAACCTGGAATTGGATGTGTGTCTGGACATTTTGTTAGGATACATGGCATCATGGACTCTATCAAATATCAACTGATATTAAAAGAAAACCCGATGCCTCTGCCAGAAAGCTGAAAATGGGCAATGGTTGGATCTTCCAGCAGGAAAATGATCTAAAACATACATCAAAATCAACAGAGAAATGGTTTACTGACCACAAAATCTAAGTCCTGCCATGGCCGTCCCACTCCCCTGACTTGTAACCCACAGAAAACCTGTGGGGTGAACTGAAGAGGAGAGTCTACCAACATGGACCTGAAAATATGAAGGATCTGGAGAGATTCTGTATGGAGGAATGGTCTCAGATACCTTGCTATTTATTCTCCAACCTCATCAGGCATTATATCAGGCAGACTCAGCTGTTATCTTGGCAAAGGGGGGGTAGCACAAAGTATTGACTAAAAGGGTGCCAATAATTGTTGCACACCTATGTTTAACAAAGATGGGTTGTTTTTTTTGTTTGTTTGTTAAAAAACAACAAAAAAAACCCAACAACCTGTGTTGTATTCGCAATTGTTTGATATCCATGAGAGCAGAGTATTTTTGTGATTTATTTTTTTTGACAAAAGATCAAAAGGTTAAACAATAAAGACAATTTTTCACAGCCTTCTTTGCTCATATTTACCAAGGGTGCCAATATTAGTGGAGAGCGCTGTATTTTAGTGATGGCCATCAGGATATAAAATCAGTTCAGCTCCAGCGTTCTATAAAAAAAGTTATTTAACAACCCGATAAACAGTGCATTTTGCACATCACTGCTTCAGTGGGCCTCGCATTCCCAAGACCCTACATCACTTTGGATATATTTCCTTTCTCAAACAAATCAACTAGCTCTGACCCTTGGGAGGTAATTCATCTTGCATGCTATCTCATCCTTGTTTGTATTTTCTTTTAATACCTTTAGTCACAGGAATGGAGTCTGTATCATGCTATTAAAGTATGGTTCAAGCGGTGGTCTGGAGGAATGGCGACGTGTTTGTAGTGATGTGCCAAACTGCGTCTGGCTGCTAATGTATTTCATGCTTGTTTTAGATCATGGAATGGTTCTCACAAAGGTGCATTGTGATGTGTTTTTTTTTTTTATTTTTTTATTACTGATGTATTAAGTCTAAACATAGACCGTACGAGGAGAGGGCGATAGCTGACATATGTTTCTTTCGTCTGTCTCTTACTCCATCTCCGGTGAGCTCTGCTCGGCTATTAATGTAGCAGGGGAGTGCCTGTGTAAACATTCGTGTTTCTCCCTGTGTTTCACATAATAGTTACCCATATCGGCTTTCTCCTGACCTCGCTATCTGAAACCAATTATAGCATATCCATTTGGCCAAAACTTATTTTCATAAGGATCCTGAGTTGGGTGCTTGTGTCCTAGTGCGTGTGTGTCTGAGTGTGTGTGAGTGTGTGTTGGTGCTCAGAATATGTTTTTTTTTCTCTTGGTCCTCAGAGATGGATATCAACATCAAATATGTTCCTGAGTGCCTTGTTATTTATGTTCGAGCTGGGGATCTTGAGCTCCTAGCTCTGAGGAATGCAGCACATTGTGCTGTTTATACAATGTGTGCATTAATGGATGGGAGCTGGCATTTCTTACACATAGCATCACATTCTGGGGGTTTGGGCTTTCAGCAAAGTTTTGATGGCTGGCATACTTTATGCATCATGCTTAAAGTTCAAGAGCAGCTGATGTGGCTTTGTGCAGGGTTCTGTATGAGCCGTAGCAGTTGTTTTTGCATCAAGGTCACCAGCTTAAACAAAATCGCTTAACCATAAACTATAAAAACCACAAAAGTGAATGATAGCAATATTTATCCAGTATTTATACTTTATACTAATAATCCAGAGTATGTCAGTGTGTTCTGAGAAAATACTTTGATATCTAATAAGGTACCTGTATGGAAACTGCATTGATGTGACACAACATCACCCAGATTCACTAACCGCTGGAATAGTACATCAGATTAGATGGAATAAAATATCACGGGTGATAACAGAACACATACAGTTTTCAGTGACCGGGCTAACCATTTCTCACTATAAATTAAACAGTTACAAATTTTACACCATTTTTGGCCTTACTGGCTGTTATTGGAACTGTTGCACAGGATTATGTGATAATCCTGAGATTATGAGCTCAGAAGGCAGCGTTAAATGAGTAGACAGCATTATTTACATTTCAACAAACCCTTGTTGTCATGCTGGAAATTATTTTCTCTGTTTTGCATCTTTTGCACAACAGTAAAATGGAGTATTGATCTTCAGACAGCCAAAGCAAATGTGCTATTGATCAATGATTTGCATGTTCATGTTCTCCAAAATTGAACTTGACACGGACATGATAGGAATTTCCATTAAAATAAACACAGTTTTACTTGCGTAGTTTTGCTGACAAAAAGAAATAAAAACTAGCATGATTGGCTGTAGAAAGCTGATTGCGTTCTCGTGCACTCAGCACTTTCTCGAAATAAAGTGGGGCGCAATCCTGTACCTGTACCTTATTGAATAACTTCTTTGACTTTGTCCGTCTCCACCCAAGGACAGCGAGTCTGTATTGATCCCGACTCAGATAAACATTCTCCTTCTGCTAATTGTTGTGCTAAGCCCATTAGGCAGCAGATAAAGCTCCACAATCACAATCAACGCTTGGATGGGCGTGAAATCTTGCACAATTTACAATCTCAACCTCAAATCTAAACCAGTAATGACCTGAGACCTGGAGCAAGTTTGACTGTGGCTTCTAAGTCACTCATGCATCCAGGAGCATCACGAGCACCGTAACTAATCAATCAATTCAACATTAAAATGGAGAAACCAGTAAGGCATTATGAATCCATGGGGCAGTGATATTTCCAGGCTCGAGAAAAAGCTAGAAATTGGCTATTTGTTAGGCACAAAGACATACTTTGTTTGTTATTTGTTTGGCGCTTGTAGACAGCGGGTCCTCATGCTTCAGGCTGAAGTGGAAGGGGATGTAAAGTACACCAGCAGTCTCTGCCACACCAGTGTCCCCTGAAGCATAAGGCCACATCATGTGCATGTGTCTGAGGAGACAGATCGATGGTGTTAGGACCTAGCTCCACTCTGTTGTGTTTGTTTACCGGGGGGCTCCGAGAGCCTGGCTCCTCAGAGTCACAGCCAGACAGACATTGGCATCTCCTCGCTCTCTCTTTTCATAATTGATCAGGGGGATGGCTGCCTTCCCAGAGGGTTAAGATGTGGCAACTTTTTCTCCCCTCCTCTAACCCCCCCCTTCCCCTTCTTTTTCCCTTTCTCTTTCTCCCTGTTTGCTCAGCATCTCAATGCACTAGTTCAAACATTGTTCTCAGCAGCTGGCAGAGCATTGCCATATGCACATCCTGTCAAGGCAGCTGTTGTCATGGATACAGGCAAGCGCCAGAAAATAAAACAACCCCCTGAATGTGCAAGAAGTAGTGTCACTGTTTATCTGAAGACAGTTTTTTTTTTTCTTTTTTTCCACCTCACCCACTCCTCATCTCGGCTCTGTCTCCACTTGAAGAAACACCTGTGAACGTATTGTTTTGTTTATTTATTTATTCTCTATTTTTTTGGGATTCTGGGAGATGTAGTTGTGAAAAGAGTCGCCTCTCTACATGTGGCTGTAGATACACTTTTAGATACACATGGACAAAACATTGCATCATTTTGTAGCTTTCTTGCTATTGTCATCATTTTACTCACAGAATAAAACAAGACCCCCCCCCCGCCGTTTCTCTGCCTTTGCTATGTCTAACATTGGGTAGCAGTCTTCCCCTCTGAGATGGCACAGTAGGCAGCCAGTATGATTAGGCCCAGAAAGCCCATTTTCCCCTTCTGTGCTCATAAGCACGGCTAATGCACAGTGTAAAACCCCAGCTCCTTGTTAATTCACTCCTAAGGTAATCTGATGTTGATTTTGTCAACTTTAATTACAGCTTGTAGGAACACTTCACATTGCCTGCCTCTACTTCAAATTGATATTATGAATATGCAAATGGCCTGGTAATTTGCAGAGAAGTGGGTATTTCAGTTGAGCACACACTAGACAGGTCAATTCTACTGACTCGCTCTGTGGTTTTTTCACCCTGTGAAAACTGTATTTATTCTTCATCACGGCTTCGTGGCTCATCATGAAAAATGTATACTATTTGCCCGATGTTTCAGGCTCCGTTTTAAAGCCAAAAGCAGGTAGGACTTGTGGGATTGATATTGGATTATGCGCTTTTTGTTCCGTGTAAGTGTGTGTCGAGAGCAAGAAAGACATAAAAATCTCATTTTGCCACTCTCTTCCTACTCTCTTCGCAGGCCCTTCAAGCAGCAAGGCAATTACTCTTACAGCAACCAGGCAGTGGCCTGAAGTCTCCAAAGAACAACGACAAACATCGTCCACTGCAGGTGAGCAGCTCCTCGTTAATCTCTTAAGTCCATCCATAATACATGGTGCACTGGAAAAGATTTCCTCTGTTCCACTAGTCTGTTTGATTTGGCAATGTAATTCTGGACTTGTCACTGAAATTCTAAACCTGTCAGGGCTTCTGTTCTGTGGGGAAATGCTCACTCATACACACACGTACACACAAAGAGACAAACAGACACACGCTCACACACACACATACACACCCAACCTACGTTTCTGTAGTGAACTTTCTGCTTCTGTCAGGCTTTGTGACATGGAGGATTTCACCTCAGGCATGTCCTACTATGTAAGTATAGTAACGAGTGGAGAAAGTAGTCAATACAATTTACTCGCAAACAAAGAATGCCTAATACTGTTCATTCGGTCATTATGCATGTCACAAACACAGTGTGTTCTTTGCAGTTGGGCATGATTACATTAATATGCATGCTTTCCGGGATAACCCGTCCCTTAGATAAACCGACAGACCATTTACTTGCAATAAAAAATATGAATGACAGCCAGCTGCAGACTTTCCTATAATGTAGTGTATTCTAACTAGCTGCCATTTGAACTCCTCCAAGATAATTTGCCATATTGATTCCAGTTGCGCTCTATTTCTGTTGTCAGTGATTTGGTAAAGGTCATGCAAGCATTGTGCGCAGTGCAGTCCCTCCCACCAGAGCTGTTTATTTCATCGCTGTCAGAGAACATATTAGGCCATTTCTCTCACATCACCACGATACAAATGCAGCCATCATTTCCTGCTTAACATTATGTAAGCACTTGACATCTGCTGGGCTCTATATTTTTAGGTTCAAGCAGAAGTGTGAGAGTGTGTGCTCCATTCAATGCTAATAAGTGCTATCAGGGATTAGTGGTTTACCTCATTAGTACTCTGTACATTTAATTAAATAAAGGGGGGGGCATTGCAGTTACCTCTCATTGTTAATATTTTCACCAAGTGTAACAATGGCAACACCTTCAACTGGAGTCACACCCCAGTCTGTCTAATTATGTGGTGGCAGAAGATAAGCTTCGCAATGGGGTGCCATGATGTCTCTCACTGGAATCAGTCAAATCAGTTGTATTCCGAAAGTTAATACACTCAGACTTAACAGTACAAATATGCATTTTGCATTAGAGAATTCATAACTTGGTGTATCCCCCCCCCCACCCCCCAGAGCACAGACATTAGTTGTAAAACAAAAGTCTAGCAGGTATTGAATATGCTCGGCCTATTGAATTTCCCCAGCTCTGTGTATACTTAGAGAATGGATTCCAGGCACACTGTGTGACTGCAAATTACCACTCGTACAGCACACTTAGATGAGGCAGAGTGATATTGGCTGACGAAAGTCTATGACAACTGTTGGGCCAGGACAGAGGCTCTGACTCTAATAACACCAGCGGATAGTAAATATTGAATATTTACATTTGCTTATTCCTTCCTTGCCTCATGTTAGCCATATGAATCAATATGAATCGGGTGCTTGTCTAAAGGCTGTATTTAATCAGTGCTGTTGGGCCACTCTTTATTAATACCTTCTAATGACCGAAACATTACGAAAGATAAAATATTTGAAATTCGGATCCCCTCTCCATATCAGTTTTTATATCCTTTTCATTGTTTTCAGCTCACTGAGCATTTCCTGTTTTAGACAGTAACGTTGTAAATACTCATGTGTGAGCCACCACTTGCTCAGCAGCATGCCAGTAAACGGCTTGAACAGCCCCTCATTAAGTAAGCAAAAGCCTGTGTACACGCGACACTGACAAATCCCACCGTTTTCTTCTCAGGAGGAAGGGAAACCATCCATACATCACGTCATATAAATTATTTACCACGTTAGCATCTAAGTGCTGCAGCTTGCAGTTTTAATTACTCGTATTAGTGTCTAAAGGCTCTTTGACTAATTCTATCTGCTCCTGCATCTGAGGCTGTTGACGTGCACACAAGCTGCTTTTCCACATTTGCGTAATGTGACAGGTCTATTATTACCCAGTAAGCCCACGGGAGCACTCAATAAACACCTATTTCTCTCCCGTAAATCCCTGTGCCGTTGCCACACTGCTTACAAGGATTTCCCAAGGCACACAACACCCCTCTCGCATCTCCACAGCTCTCACACCGCATGGCAATATCTCCTCCGCATTTTATACACTGACATTTAAAACACAAATAAAGGAGTGGCGAGGATGAAAGGGAAGAAGGATTACGTGGAGCCCGCATGCCTGAGAATTGTCCCCTTTCCTTCCCTCCAGATCAGCTCAGTCAGTCTGCATATGTCTAATCTGCATGTAGGTTTGTTTGTTTGCCGCTTTCCCCTGGATACACGTAGGCCATTTAATCGTCTCATCCTGGTGGGCGGAATGGGCATTTAACAGAATGAGAGCATCTGCCAGAACCTGAAGCTGACATATGTAAGGTACGCTGAATATGAATGGCAAGGAGTCACAGACTAAGCAAACACTCGCATTGCACGCCATGCCAATGCGTGTATGTGTTGGGGGATGTGTGATGAAGCATATCCTCCTGGATGTCAGAATGGTGAATGTACGTAGAGGGAGAGCTAACCCTTGGCCCGTGGTCACAGCAGGGCTTTTGATTGCTACCCAGGCTGCTATGCAGGCATTAACGAGGTGGAGGCATACAATGAGAGAGCAAACAGACATGCCTCTAACAGCCACAAACCAGCAATGGTTCATGATGAAAGGAACCACCTCTGGACATGCTGACCTTTGGTTAATTCTGGTTCTGAAGTCTATAACCAAATGCAACTTTGCAAAAACTACTCTGTTTGCTTGCTCCCGGCTTTCTGCCTGGCTTCCTTCCTCTGCATTGGCTTAGATGGGGGCTGAGAGAGCTGGCACAGTTTCTGGATGAGAGGAGACCCCAGGATTTCGAGATATCCCACCCAATCACGCTGTGAGCACTGGGCCATCTTCAGGGTGTCACCATTTTAAAGGTCACCGTCGCACACATCTCATCAAAGCACCGCATTCCTGTGCCATGTTCATCTACTTAGCCCTCCATCTGGAACCATGCGAAAAGCCAGCTGAATTTATACAGAGACATATGCTCTCACATTAACATTTATTATTAAATCCACTTCCCCGGTGGGACCACAAGGAGAACTGTAGCTATATGAAACAGTTCTTTTTATGGAACGAAAAGACATGCATGAGGACCTTTGGAGGGTTACAAGTATGTGTGCATATTTCTCTTGGACACCAGCTGTTATTGCTTTTATAACTTGAAAACAAGGGATTTTTTTTTTCCTACCAGGAAAAATTGCAAAGGACAGCGTGCAGAGTTTGTCATTGTGATGCAAAAGAAGTTGGAGTATAACCCTACGGCTAGATGTAGGGAGAGGTAGAAAAAAAGTGTGCCACAGTGCGCACGCTTTGATGTAGTAGCAACAAATTTACCTTCTGACAGAAGATTCATGGGAGCAATAAACGAGTTCTAGCAGCCTTTACACATGCAATCTGATTACTGTGGCCAGGGTGTTAATTGGATCCTAACTGGCAGATCTGATATGTGTAGCCTGGTGAAGAGGAGTCTTTCCAAATGATGAACAGAAATTCGCCTAGCTGCTTGAAGCTCATGTAATTTACTTCATGTCATTTGATGAGGTGTTGGATTCGATGGACTCCCTATTACCTGTGACATAAGAGAGAGAGAGAGAGAGAGAGAGAGAGAGAGAGAGATGATTTCCAAACGATTTAAGAGAGCAGAGAAATATATTTCTTCACAAACTGCTACACAGTACACCTCTTTAATTGGGGTTGTGTGGACATGAATTTTCAAAAAAATCTTATAAGAACTCAGAAGCATGCTCAGGCATTGCTTCATCTTCCATGGCTCAAGATCAAGAGCACTTGTTCAGCTGGCTGGGGTTCATTCATATTTGAAAGGTCTTCCTTCAGTTCTTTATCTCTGCCTTCTTCCAAGGTTTTTAAGACTCATTACAGTTTCCTGGAAAGCACCGACAGGCTCAGCACAGAAGCTTCCATCTGTAGTCCACATCTGTACTGATACTTCCCTGTATTGATGGAAATAAATGCATGATTATCTACATGGAGATAAATCTGCGTGGAGGGTCTATTGTATCACCATTACCCCTCTGGTGCTTCTAACATCCACGTTTTCATCGCTTTAAATGCATTACTTCCCATCTGTGTCGCTGAACTGCAAAATAAATTGATTTGGGAAATCATTCCTGTAATCTACTTAACTCTGGTACTTAGGATCACTCGCATTGATCCCCTAATCCAAACGACCCCTCTCTCTCTCTCTCTCTCTCTCACTCTCTCTCTCCCTCCCTCTCTCTCCCGCTCTCTCTCTTTCTCTCTCACTTTCTCCCTCTCTCTCCCGCTCTCTCTCTCTCTCTCTCTCTCTCTCCCTCCCTCCCTCTCTCTTTCTCTCTCACTCTCTCCCTCTCTCCCCCTCTCCCCCTCTCTCTCTCACACACACTCTCTCTCTACAACT
>JAOUWY010000027.1:11973356-11983688 GCA_025728095.1 Prietella phreatophila
ACCAGGGGGAGGAAACCGCAGGAAACCCCCGCAGCACGGGGAGAAACTCCGCACACACAGGGCCACAGTGGGACTCGAACCCCCTGGAGGTGTGAGGCAACCGTGCTAACCCCTAAGCCACCGTGTGCCCTCAGTCAAACATGCATACATTAATTCATGTATCTTCACTACCCACTGATCCCCTGGTTCAGTGGGTAGTGAAAGTCTCAGAATGGTCTCAGGAACACAGGGTACAAGGCGGGAATGCAATGCTACCCTCTGCACCGCCAAAAAATTAACCACAGAAGGGTCTGAGGTTTTGTCTGAACATGCGTCATTACCATTAGACCTGAATGACTACTGTGTATGACCAGGGTTTGAAAGTTGGGTAAAACTGCATAGCAACAGCTTTGATAATAGTTTCTCTCATATTGGTGTTATTCTAAGACAGTCATAGCTTTGAATTTGCATTTGTTGACAGAATTCAGAAACCGCCCTTAGGCTGCTATTATATCTGTGTGTCGAACAAACATGTTTACTGCGCTTTTCTCAGTACGGGGAAACGTCAAAATTCTTGTAATAGCCCATACACTATTGATTTAGTGAATATAAATGAAGCTGAAAAATGTTGGCGTGTTCCTTTAATCACGATAGTATTATTGAAACAACAATAGTGGGGCTATGCTTTGCTCCAACGACGCTGCCCTGTTTTTCTGATGTTGCTTGTTGTTGTTGTGGATGTTGTTGTTGTTTTGCTCTGCCTTATATAAGAAGCAGACTAAGCTGGCAGTAAACAAGGCAGAGGGAGGGAAAGCTGTGGGCTGGCTGTTCTCTCTCTCTCTCTCTCTCTCTCTCTCTCTCTCTCTCTCTCTCTCTCTCTCTGTTTGTTTGTCTATCTGTCTGTCTCTCTCTCATTCTCTCTCTCTCTCTCTCTGTGTTTGTTTGTCTGTCTCTCTCTCTCATTCTCTCTCTCTCTCTCTCTCTCCTCTGCAGCCTCATAAGCACTAATAGACCATTTGAAATGCAAGATAATTAACTATCAGTAAAGGAGGGGGGGAGGAGATTTACCCCTTGCCCCGCCCTCACTCACCATACACTCCTCAATCCTCCTAGCACCCTGGAGAGAGGGAGAGAGAGAAAGAGAGAGAGCATGAGGAGGAGGGAGATAGAGGGATGAAAAGAATTGAAAGAGGAGTAGCGTCATATGTATGTTGAGCTCCCACTTGCTGGTTAATGTGTGATTTGTGTGTATGTCTATGTGTGCGTGTGTGTGTGTGTGTGTGTGTGTGTGTGTGTGTGTGTGCTCTGTGTATCACACGCTCACTATAGCAACAGCAGCAGCAGCAGCAGCATCAGCAGCAGTTAGCAGCACAGCAGCTGGTCTTTCAGCAGCAGCTCCTGCAGATGCAGCAGCTCCAGCAGCAGCAACACTTGCTCAGCATGCAGCGGCAGGGTCTGCTTTCTCTGCCCCCAGGCCCAGGACAGAGTGCCCTCCCTGCACAGACTCTCCCTCCAGGTAAACCCCGTCACCATCACGTGACTCGCACTCACATGCTCTGTCTGTGCACAGCTCTCTCTTCCGCTCTCGCCCCCTGTTTGTCACTCCTCATGCTTCCCCTTCCTTGTTGATCTCTTGCTATCTGCCTGTCGCCCTTCTCTCACCTCTTTTCTTCTGTCTGTATTTCTCAACGTTTCTGTGTTCTTTTTCTGTGCTGGTGACTGTGTTTGTATGCTTGTTATTCTCACTGGCTCTCTCTCTCGCTCTCTCTCTCTCTCTCTCACTCACCCCTCCTCCCTCGCTGCTTGGTGGTGTTGTTATTGTTGTTGTTGTTGTTTACTGCCGCGCACTGCGAGCCTAGAAAATGAAGAGCTGCCATTTGCTTTGGCTGGAACATGCACCTGGTGCCGCATTAGCAGATAACAACAGTGGCAAGCGGGTCTTAAGTGCAGACTGGTTGGAACATTGTGGCGTAGGACTGTTGTTGTGTCAGCTGAGGGATTACATGATGATATGACTTTGCAGACAGGAGCTTGTTTGTGAGGCTATAATCGTTTCTAGATGAGTGCCGCACTGCTGACAGTTGAGCACTTTTGGATACTGCATTCAGAGCAAAGAGATGAAGGTGCAAGTGGATCTATTTCCTGTCTATCTGCAAATGCTTAAAAGACACGGTGGAGATTTGGAAAGTATGGATGAAGCGTGTGAGACTCAGAAGGACAGTACAGGTGCACCTTTTCTAATATTCTGCTTATGACAGTCATGCTTCTGCCTGTTTTAACCATGGGCTTGGATTCTTGTAAGGACAGATAGGGCTGGAAAGTGATACAGGGGACTAAATGACGATTACAAGGTTTAACAACAACAGCAAACCAAAGAGCAGTCTATCTAACAGATTTAATAATGTAAATGAAAGATAAGCAGGATGTTCATGTGTGTATGCCAGATTTGTAGGTCAGTAACTAGCATGTTTTACAGTTAACTAGCTGTTAGACATAACGAAGACAGCAGAAAAGCTAATACAGAGACATCATGTCTACAGCAAATATGAGTTGTTGTTTTTTTAAAGGTAAGTTCTTTAGCATTTTGGTTTTTAACCTGTCAGCAAGACATACTTTATCTTGGCTTATAACCAAGATGTGTGGCTTATATCTGTCTTGTCTCTGGCTGTCTACAATGAGAAGATGGATGTTGAACATGTTTAAGTGCAGTAAAGCCAGACTGCTTTTAAGCCTCAATTACAGGCTTAAATATTGGTCTGGATACTTTACATACTTTATAGCTTTCCATTATCTTATCATCCCAACCTCAATCTACACATGTGGTATTACCTAGCATATCTCTGCCATTCTGTTTGTTGTTAGGAAGTAGCAGTATGTGGTCAAATACACTTGACTGACCTTGATTGTGTGTGTGTGTGTGTGTGTGTGTGTGTTACAGCAGGCCTGAGCCCTGCCGAGCTCCAGCAGTTGTGGAAGGACGTGACCAGCGGTCACACCATGGAGGATAACGGCCTGAAACACAGCGGCCTGGACCTCAGCACCACCAACTCTTCCTCCACAACCTCCTCCACCACGTCCAAAGCTTCTCCGCCAATCGCCCATCACCCCATTTCCAACGGCCAGTCTCCAGCCGTTAACAACCGCAGAGAGAGGTACCTCCACACATACACACAAGATCACACACACATGCACAGACGAATGTACGCAGGGATGGATGATCAGCCTTTTAGAAAGAAATTCTCAGACCAAGTTGTGGGTATCATCACTTCCAAACACTGGAATGTTATGTCAAACCTAGTTTTATCAGTTGCATCAATCATTTCCCCTTATTCCTTTTAAAGTAGTTGATTTTGGGGATTATTATAGTGCATGTTGTGTCATTGCTATTTTGCCAGTGTATTCTGTGTGTGCCAAACTAAGTACCATATATTGTGAAAACAACTTCAATGATATTTGGTCATATTGCCTACTGTATAATCATTACATGCTTTCAAGCCTACACACATTTATATTTTCTTACATCTTCCTTCTGGGCGTACATGCATAAATAGATCATCTAATGCATGTATAAACGCAACACATGCACCCAAACACAAGCCACAGGCGCCTGTTAAAACTCCTTTTCATGTAAGACCTCGTTTGAAAAAAGAAAAAGAAAAAAGTGCTGTCATATTTGTCCCCATTTAGAACTAGAGAAAGAAATATTTATTCTTAAAGTAAGCGTATGCTATTATCTTGTTTATTTGCTCATCAATACTTTATTAAAGCGTGCACAGTAATAGTCAAAGCCAGTCAAAAGCTCCCTGCAGACATAGGGACTGTATGTTGCTGTACAGACTGTTATCAAATTCTATCAAAAGCAACGAGGTGCATCTCGCAGGAGCACGCAACAAACAAACCTCACTGTACATGAAGCATTTAGTGCCTGCTTTCTCTTTTGGAATTACCTCGGCAGCTCAGGCTGTCATGTAAACAGAATACTAGATGCAAGTGTGACATTTCCTTGCTGTTTATCCATGTGATGGTCCTTTTGTTTGCTGCTCTGCCAGTGTGAAACAGCATTTTGCATTTCTGTCTACCTGCTCCATACATTATTCAGGCTCCTGCTGCCACACGAGACATGCCGAGCCCGAGCCGTCAACTCCACTGTTAGCGCAGGTGTTGTGTAATTAGGTTAAAGTAGATAGCATCTGAGCATCTACTTAAGCCATGCTCAGAAAAAATATATATCTTTAGAAGCCTTCGCTCAGAATACAGACAAATAAGATAAAGTACGAAGGAGGGAGGCAATGCTTAAATTAATCAATTAATTAAAAAATAAAAAAACAGAACACAGGATGTCATGCTGCCCAAGGCCTCACAATAATGATGGAGCGTCGAGATTTGTCAAAAACAGGATGCTTATAGAGCTGAGTGTAAAACAGCCAGTGAGGTCTTTCGAACATGCTCACACACACACACAAACACACACACACACACACACACACACGGACCTGTTGAGCCTCTTAGCCCCTTGTGTGCTATGTTTATTCCTCAGTCCTAACAATTCTGAGGTGAATTTGTAACTTAAACCTTAAATGTACCACTTATGCTATGAATTAATCTCCTGATGTGATTATAGTATGGTGTCTGTTTTTTCATCCCAACAAAGTGTTAATAGGCTCATAACCTGCTATAACTGCTATAACCTAAATGCACTTATCAATACCAAGAATACAAAGGTAATTATTTTTGGTCTCCCTTCTGATTCTTATCCACATTTATTTGTAATTATACCACAACATTGTTGTATTCTCGAATCTGATTGGTCAGAAGGCATTAATTTACTATAACCACAGCTTAGTCAGTAGTCAAATTCAAATCACAGGTTTGGACAAGAGTTGTGAGGAAATACGAAAGGCAATATCTGAGAACAAAGTGTCACACGGTGTCTGTCATTTTCTGCTGTTTTTTCCTACCTATACTTCACACCTTGTTCAGTCCTCATCTGTAAATTACAGTATAATAATCGATGAATAGACAGTAGCATCATGAAGAGGTTGTATGCTTGATTTCCTAGCTTTTCTTAGCAGGCAGAAGCATTTGAGCCTTTTCTCCAATTAGTTCTCCTCCCCCTTCTGCCAGTCAGACCTTTCTGGAGAACAGGGCTGAATCTGAATTGACCTGTTTTGACTTAATTGTCAATGATTGTAACCTGACAGGTCCAAGTGGCCTCCAGCTATTGTGCCTCTTGTAAAGAATAAGACTCTCTCTCTCTCTCTCTCTCTCTCTCTCTCTCTCTCTCTCTCTCTCTCTGACTCTGTCTGTCACCCTCTTAGCTCGTTACATGAAGAGACTGGAGTTTTACACTCACATTCTCTCTATGGCCATGGAGTGTGCAAATGGCCGGGCTGTGAGAGCATCTGCGAGGACTTTGGACAGTTTTTGAAGTAGGTATCCTTGATTATTTGTTGATTATTTGGCTATAACAGTTTATATATAAACTGTTATAACAGTTTGGCTCTGTGCAAAAAAAAAAACACCTATACATTGGAATGTTTTGTTTTTATCATGGATAAATGCTAGGATCCTAATATAAGACTAGGATCCTTATATTCGCAACTCATGTAGAAAGCTACAAAGCCATCATTCATCACAAATCATACTGACAAAAATTTTAACTCACAGACATTTCCGTTGGTTAGTTACTCCAATGATAGTTCATTAAAATAGCCATTAATTCTTTAAAAAAAACCCTGCAAAATGCACACAGAATGTGTTTTTAACACAAGCACTGAAAGCGCTGAAGGATTTGACAGTCAGTTGAAAATTGTAAAACTTGTGTAGCGATGCTTATGACTGGCTCTCAGTTTTCAGTCAGTCTGCTAGAGCCAGAGCTTTGGAATGACCGCCAGTTCCCTGCACCAGCAGTAAGGATAGCTTGATAGGATGGAGAGAAGTGCCAGAAGCTAATGGCAGCTTGTGTAGCCATGTTATCCCCTCACAACGGGACACATTTAGTGTTGTCATGGTGCAGCCAATGGAGTGAAATGAATTCTTCATGCTCCATCAACAATTTAGTTAATTAGCTCATTTGTAATTGGTCTGCTTTGTTGCTGGGATGTTAGTGAGGGCCATCAAAGGAGAAGGTGTTTGCCGTGCCGGCGATTATAGGCTATCACATTGCCACTCGGAGACGAGTGCCTCAACGGCAAAAGAAAGAAGAACTGTTCATTTGAATATTCTAATCAGGTTTGTTAATTAACTGTGAAATAATGATCTTGCACGCGTTATGGCGGGTGCAAATGTCCACGTCAGTTCGCATAAACAGCATGCGAAAGTAGGGCCATTGTTCCTCTATCCTTTTTTGTAGATTGGGTAGTTCAGAGAGATTAGACATTTGAGAGTTAACTTCAAACAGAGCGAAGGTATGGATGAAAGTATATTAAAAATCTTACATTAAATTCTAAAGGTTTTTTTTTGTTTGTTTGTTTTTGTCAGACTTTTTGTGAGCCCTCAGCTCAATAGAATATCACACGCTTACTAAATTCATTGACTAGAATTAGTGGAAACATTTTTGCGGTCTTGAGCTGAACAATATATGAATAAATCTGAGGATAGCAGAATTTACTCTAATCCTTACATGTATACATATTCTATATTTTCACCCTGACATTACCTACATTATAAATTATGATCATCAACTTGCTAAACCCCACTCAATATTAAATGAAGCAGAGAAACATACCTTAAAAAAAAAATGCTCTGTGTGACATGTTGCATAGTAATGTATTGCCACAACAGTCAGTGAGTGAAGCAGCATGTGTGTTTCAAGTGTGTAGCGCTGAAATAAGAACGACGCTCCCCCGATCATTCCCTGACTCAGAATCTCCAATACAGTAAGCCGCACCTGAAACCCCCTCCACAAGCTAGTGTGATCTGAGCCATCGAGATGGCGGGTGTCACTGTGCTTTGGAGGAGCTATTGTCTGTGTCAGGAAGAGGCTTTTAATGTTTTAGGCGATGGCAGTCACTGCCACGCATTATCCCAGTACACACGCCTAAAATGATTTACATAAAACAGGTGTCAGAATCAAATGGTACCTTTGAAGGAGTGGCGGGCGGCTTGGGGTTGTAGCTGCTGGTGAAGAATTTGTACTGCGCATTTAAGAAACTTGTCAAGATCAGCATTTAATAGCTGTTCAATGTTCTTTTAAGTGTTTCTCACCTGGAGAGGTAGCCTAGAGGTTACATTAGCTCTGAAATTCAAATGGAATATTATTTTGTGTGTGTGTGTGGGGGGGGGAGGGTGTCTGGATGTGTTTCCTCAAGATTTGTATATTTATGCAACAGAGAATGCATTATTCTGAGAGCTTCTCGTGCTTGTGGTGTGATTCAGGGCAACTTATTTGGGGAGTATGTTAAATTAAAAGAAATACATAATGAATTCATGCCACCCAAGTTCTGCTCTTCAAGTGCTGGCAAGTTTATTATTATATAAGCTGCAGATTGCTGCCCTACTTCTCATATTGGGTTTCTTTCATGTGTGTGTGGATGAAGAAAGGGAAAAAGGGATGATGCAGTTCAGTTTGTTTTTGCTGGATATTTACAGGAAATGTCCAACAGATGGCTATTACATCTTCAGTAATCTCAGTCACCATTTTTCCAGCATAGTGTTCAAGTCCCAACCTTACCTAATACTGCATAATATACCTAATTACCTAATATACCCATAATATAATACAGAAAAACTGGCTCTCCTGCCCCTGTGCTGATGGTTAGTCATGATGTGTGACTGGTTAGTTACCTCATTGTTGACTTTATTACTGTTTAAAATGCATTTCCGTCAGTTACCCTGTACTGCGGTGGCTCTCGTGCGTTTTTCTGTCTGGCTGTGACTCCCCAAACATTTTTCAACTCCTTCCCTTTGGATTCCCCCTAAAGCATACTATAGTAATCTGTCGCAGGGGACGCAGACCTCACTGAAAGCCTTTGGGCTGCATAATCCACTACTGTTGTAAACACGCTACCTGTGCTAGCACTCCTAGCATGTTTGTAACTTTATCATACATGACATCTATCAGACCAACAGAAGATCATGGCATTGCCATGTTCCATTAAAACATTAAAAATGGTATTTTTGGCGGAGCAGCGCAGCACACTGCCATGCTAGGTAGATTATATATCTTTTGGCTCATCACACCATCTGTCCATACAGCCTCTCTCTCTCTCTCTCTCTCTCTCTCTCTCTCTTTCAGCTTATAACAATAATGTGATACTGACTGTGTAAGTGCTTTCATGAAAAAGTCATTGACAAAAAGATATTTAATCTGAAAGAATAATTAGGGGATTTGATTGTTTTGTTAAGACATTTTTGTACAAAGAATTCATAATAAATTTTGCCTTTCATTTTTACAACCTGTTTGTGTGTTTTTAAATGGTTGGTTAACACCTTGATACCATGAAACCGTGCTATTTTTAGACTACATTATCATAGCACTCCTACTGAGTTGCCACAACTTTCATAATTGTGCTTGGCTTTGTAGTTTTGACTTCCTGAGTGTTTTAGCCAGACAAGGCAACAATGTATATTGTACAATACTTATCTGTAGACTATTTTAAGATTCGATTCAGACCTCCATCTGAGGTACTGTTCCAAGTATTATTGCAGTATTTCTGTAGCACAGAAAGCTAAATGCAGTCAGTGTCCGTGTGGATTGCTCCTGTCAGTCTTTTTCGCAGAGCCCAGTGCCATCAGAGCTCTTATTCCCTCTCTCAAAACAAAAATCAATATGCCTATAAAGTGACCCATAAATTACAGGCAGCTCCAGAGATGTTTGTTCAGAGCTGTCTTTGTGCAGACGGCCTCTCTCATCCTCTCCTCACCTTTCTGTTTGAACTGAGCCCACCGCCTCTGCCTCATTAAGAGGTATTGGTGACTCCGTCTAACCCCAATCTCTCTCTCTCTCTCTCTCTCTCTCTCTCTCTCTCTCTCTCTCTCTCTCTCTCTCATTCACACACATGCACATTTTGTGTCACTCTCAGTTGCTTTTCCTTTAAGCATTTCTTTGTTGTTGTTGTTTTTTAATTATTACCCATCTCTTTTATATGCATGTATTAATCTGTACAGTAGGTAACATTGCTAAGTATTGACCTTATGCCAAAGCCTTTCTTTGGCACAAAAAAAGAGATAAATCCAGAATGCTGATGGTAAGGAGAAAGGAGTAAGTGTCTTTGGGGAAAGCAGGCAAGGCGCTTGGCCCTTTTGAAGGAGCTGTAATTTATGACATCCGCCATACATCAAGTGCGCAAGATAGCATTATGAGCATTGAAATGAAAAGGGTATTTGCAACATTAGTTCCCCTCTTCCCTGTGAGGGACATGATTAAATGATTAATGAAATGCCCCTTTGCATGCACATTCTGAAACAGCAATTAGGCATGGGCTGGAGGGAGCCACCAGCTTTCCCAGCCCCTCTCTGTTTTAAATCCATCTCATTTTTGATTTATAATGGAGAATATCTGGGCATTCGACCTGAAATAGTTACAAAAGCAGAAATGACCATGATGAAATGAAATGATTTAAAATGGGGCATGGCTGTAATTGAAAGGTAGTGGAGCTATTGTACTCTTAGATGCCCTCCACTTTGATTGGCGTGTTTTGGGAGGGTTATGAATATATTGTTATTTTGCATATTGCACATAAACAATGGTCTGCTCGAAATGAATAGAGGAAATGCATTGCAGTTGTTTTTTGTGTGTGTGTGTGTCAGTGTCAGTGTGATTTAAGCTCACTCTAATGCACTGGAGGCTGTACTGTAAATGATCATTGAAGGGTCTGCAAGCTAACCTATAATTACAGGAAAGAAAGTGGCAGCTTTGGCATTTCATAACCATGTCTCCTCAGAAAGCGCTTTGTGGGTTTGTCACCAATGATAATTTAGATAGAGGCTCATTACCGAACATCACAACACTTTTAAAAACCTTTTCGCCTGCGTGCGTTCACCGGGAATAAAGGTCTATTTTAATGGCGAGCTTCTTTTGTGTCCTGCAGACAAAATCCAATCAAGGAAAACTGTCATTGACTGCTTTTGCAGTCCAGCTTTTTTTTTTCCCCTCCCTTTATTCTAATGAAGGGATGAGTAGATACATTTAATATGTCGGCCGAATAATGCACCCTTCGTATGAGGCGCTTTTTAAATGTTACTCAAGTTAAATTGCATTTATTGTTTTCCATAAATGAAGAGGACCGAACCACTCTGTAATGCCTTTTGTATGCCAGCATCCCTTATAAGCAGTGCTGCTCTGCATTTAGATGACAGTGCCCCTATTGTAATTTGTAAATTGCAGTTTTCACTTTTTCGTGGTTAATACTC
>JAOUWY010000027.1:12000170-12011687 GCA_025728095.1 Prietella phreatophila
ATATGGTTTTATTTTCTTCATTGTTTGTCTCCCATTTTCTAATTTGTTTTTTCTTAACTAGTGAAATGTATTGTACAGTGGGAGTGTCTGATCTGTCATGTCTTCTATCTGTATGGTTTTCTTCTCAGATACGTGTCAATGCCGAAACTAAAAACATAGGAACCAAACTTTAAGATATCTAGTAAAGCCAAAAAGCGTCATGATTTCAAGTTGAAATGATGTGGCTTGGTTATCTTTTAAAAGCAAATAATATAGCCATTATAAAAGAGGAGATCGATGTCAAGAACCTTTTCTAGGTGATATTTGCTTTGCTTCACAGAACTCATTGTATAATCCATGTCTATCCAGATACAGTTGGACCTGTAGAGAGACTATGGTATGTTCTCTGTAGAGATAACCAACATTTTTTGCATCAGATTTGAGTTTAACATTCCGTTCGATCACAGCGAATGTCATCTAGAAAATGGGGTTGTTGTTTTAACAGTCATTTCTGTTTTCAGTCAAACCAAAGTTACACAAAATTCTGCCTCCTCTTTTATGAGCTTGAGATGCTAGCACACAAAGCTGTTGTAGGGTCACTGAAGTCCAGCGTTTTTCACTCTGCTGAGTTTTCTAGACCTTGTTCGAAATCTGAAATCTAAAACACAACAAATATTGTACCTGAAAAATGGCAGTATATTTTGTGCATAAGAGAACATGTGCAGTTATTACTCTCCGGTGTTTTAGCTTAGCACAGATACACCTATTTACATCAGTTCCACTCAGAAGCTGAAGAAGCTGGATCCAGGATCAAAGCTTATCCCTCATCCTTTGCTGGAAATTGACTTGAAGATGACGTTCATATTAATTTTATCACACCAAATATAAGGACGCAGCTTCTTTAAAAAAAAAAAAAAGGGTTCTCCCACTTATCCAAAAAGGCTTTCTAAAAGGTTCTACCTCTTCACCACAATTTCAGAACAAATAAGGCAGATTGCATGAGTCAATAGAAAGCTACAGGAGCCGTCATGTTCTCCTCCACTTGTTCCATAAGACATTGCCAGTACAGTTTACATTCCCAATGCCAGAGATGGAAGGTTTGCATTGTCACAGGTTGTCCTGGAACGTTTGTAGAATGATGTAAACATATACCTGTGGGGTTTTTTTAATGCATGTCTAAACTCGTGTGGTGGGCTGGAGATATGATTTAATAAAAGCATATAATAATAATAAAATTAATTTAAAAAAATAATAAATTGAGAAAAAAAAGATCAGGATGGTGGCCTAAGTGTACAATGCATAAAATATGCATACCTCAGCCCTACTGTTTTTGGGAAGGATGGGAAAAAAATGAACTTTCAACCACAGAATGCATATTACCTGTAGATTTTGCATGGGTTTTGTAAAAAAAATAATAATAATAAAAAAAAATAATAATAAAAAAATGTCTAAAATTGTTGCTTGCACATAATACCAGAAAGACCTCCAGATCTGCAATCTGCTCCTCCACTAGATTTAGGATTGTCTGGATTTTTTCTGGGATGATTTTGTCTGTATTTTGATAATTGTGCATATTATGTAAAAAGATTAAAAAAATGTTGGTGGATTCATGAATTTACCAGACATTTTTTTTCTAAGCTAAAAGATCAATGTTTCTTTTTTCGGGAATTTCATGACTTTTTACTGTTGTCACCTTGCTTGCTGAGAATAGCAAACCTGCTCTTTTCCTGCATCTGCGTTGCGTAGCTGTAAGGCTTAACCTAATGTGTGTATTTATTGCTTGTACCTCTGTGCATACGTTATGGAACATTATGTCTGGCCGTTGAGTCATGTATCCTTTCTATTACTATCATTCTTTGATGATGGGGAATATGATCCTCTGTGTATACAGTAAAATTGGGACAGTAGCAAAAAAAAATGTTTATGTAATTGGTGAATACTTTTTTTTTGTTTGTTTGTTTGTTTTTCTTTATTTCTTTGAAGATTAACTCATTTTTAAATACTTTTCATTACCGTGTACTGTGTCCATACTTTCAGAGAGTAGAGATCATGATGGAGAATTGTAACAGGCATTATTATTATTATTATTATTATTATTATTATTATTATTATTTTCTGTATTCATGGCTTTCCACTGCTGAATAAAATAAAGGACCAAAACTAGGATTTGAAACGCTGTCTACTGCCAACATCAGGGACTTCCTGCTTTTTTGTAGACATACTCTATATCTTTTTTTTTCTTCTTCGTCTTCAACAACACCGAATGGAAATCAGGCCAGCATTATGCTTTTATGCGATGTTGAAAAATTAGTTGTAAAAGTCGTAGCGCGAGAAAAGCAAGAAAGGCAACAGGGAGCGAGAGAGGGAGATGAAAAAAAACAATTAATGTTTAAAAGCTGTTACACATCTTTTTTTTTTTCGAGCTTCCAGCATCTAGAGTATTGTTCAGAAGAGCAGAACTGAGAAAGAGACCACAGCCAGCGCAGGCTTTTCTCAGTCTAATGGGCTCAGCCCGTGTTCTCCAGTCCACCACTTTGATCTGTGGAGAACATGGCCTAACGCTGCTTACTTAAGATCTGCCATGTGGCCTACTTGGAAAAGCAGCACATCTTCCATTCATTTCTTCTTGTCTCCGACCCCGTGGTGTGTGTTTAACTGTGCATTCGAGATATGGCCGAAGAGACCAGGAGAGTTTGGCCAGTTAATATTCTACATTGTGTTTTTCTATACGACTACCAGCTGATATAAAAGCAAGATGCATCAGTGTAGGACATTTATGATCGAATCTGGTGAGCTTATGTATTTTTGGTGTATCATTACAATGAGACATAGCACCGTGCACACTGTTTCGCTAGTTTAGTTCAATCTTCTATATATGTACATCTATATCTGACTGTAGGCCAATTATTGTGAGACAAAATTTGTAATAGACAACCACAGAACCACCACTGCCAGATTTGAACACTGACATGTTGAAGGTGATCCATATGTGTGTGTGTCTGGGTGTGTGGGTGTGTGTGTGTGTGTGTGTGTGAGAGAGAGAGAGAGAGAGAGAGAGAGAGATGGGTGATATGTTGGTGTATTAAGTGTACCTCTATTTGACTGCAGTAGTTAATCTGCAAACAATACCTTGCTCACTGGGGGGGGGGGGGGTAATAACACTGATGGACAAAGAGCTAAAGGACAATTAAAAAAAATAACAGTAGTATCGACTGTACACCGACAGGGTGCGTAAACAAGGTAGGTGTGTCTAATAAAGAGATCTGATACCACTCTCATACATGCCAGTAGTATATCACTGCTGAGAGTGCTCTTCCACCTACACATGGCAACAGATTAGCTATCCGTGATAATATATCCACAGCACGACCTGATTAAATGGCCAGTGTGTGGGGGAGCAAGGCAAGTACAGAATGTGCACCTTATAAACAACTCAGTGTGATGTGACCTTAAGTTTATTCTTTATCTAAAAATACTTAACGGTAATGGGCATTAAAATTCACTTAGCATAAACTGAAGGAAAGATCTTTCCTAAGCATATCGTCTGACCAGATATGAGTGAGCCGATAGCTAGCTTTAATATTACACAACGTGCTTAGAGAATAAAGAGAATGAACAGTACATCAACAAAGTCGATAAATGTAGACTCGTGTCCATTTCCCTGAGCTATTGATCTCAGTTAAAACTGCAGAAAACTTAGCAAGCTTGCGTTATCCTGGTATATGTGAATGTATCTCATCCTCATCCCATCTGCCTGTTCTGGAAAGGGACTCGAAGCCTCGAAGAGCACACCTGTTTGGGTAAAGGATCCCAGAATGTTTCAACAGGAGGAGAAAAAAAAAAAAAAAAAACGCAGCTAACTATCAGCTAGCTAATAAACTTTTGCTAGCATTAAAATTTTTTTTTTTTTAAATAGCTGTCCCAACAATAATAAAATAAAACACTAATCCCTCACTTCCTTTACGGTTATTGCAACCAACAGCACAGCAAATTAACCGCTGCTCGTTAGTCAGTCCACAGTTCTGTGCTCAAAATGACCATGTTTATTTATTTGCTGCCTTTACATCCTCCCTGCTGGAAAAAAAAACAACAAATAGAAAACCTCACAGAATTTGTTTTAATGGTTATGACGGGAAATGTATTGGTTTTAGTGGAAACTAGTCCCTGTGAATCTCTACTGGTAATTTGTTGCCTTCTATTATGTCTAGTGAATACCGTTAAGGACCAGTAGAACGCCTTTGACATTTTTTAATGGTTATTTGTAGTGGAAACCATTAGAATGTCTGTGATGGGTTCTATTGGGTTTTTTTTTGTTTTGTTTTTTTTCAGCAGGGCTGTCGGACAATGTATATTTACAAATTGAGCACACTCGAATGCTTCCATAATAGCATAATTGCAAATTGGGAAGATAATTTTTTTGTTTGTTTGTTTGTGTTTGTTTAAACGGACCCAGACAGTAAGATTTTAATGGTAATGTTGCACGTTAACTGTTCAGCGTAGTTGGTACAGTTTTGTACGTATGTTGATGAGGAATACACTACCTAAAAATCTAGCTAGAAGATAGGATCCCATAAATTCTTGTCTAAAAAAAAGTTGGTATGCCATTGCAAAGATGGCATTGTGTTGTTTGGGTACAAAAATAAAAAAAGAAACATGTTTTCTCCCATCATTCATTTATGATTTCTAGACGTTTTCTCCCACACTATTTCCCTCCATGCTGTCCTTTTTCATTTTTTTTCCCGATCAAAACTGCTTGAACACATGCCGTGCCGTAATCGCGGACTCCAAACCCATACGCTCAAATTTCCAGTGTGACATTACATGGAACGCCAGGATTACCTCGAGCTCACGTTGAAGAATTTGTCTGTTATGGATCGTTTTCTGCATGAGCCTGTATCATGATTGACGACATGAGCAGAATTGTATTTATGCTCTCAGGTCTATCGTTAGAGGATCTTCATCATATCATTTGACACAGAGAACACGTTATTGCGCAGTCTGTTACAGAGCTCAGCTGAAAGCATAGTCTAAAACCAGATTTAGTCTCTGGTGTAAGACTCAGAGTCTCATTACCATTCACTCAAGTCCCTCCATAACTGATGGCCCGCTCTCTCAATGGCCCATCCTTTAGTCTAAAGGGGTTTGACTTTTCCTCAAAGGCTGCTCTAACAGGTCCCGAAGAACCCTTCTATACATCGCTAACTGCTGTGCTTAGTTTCTCTCCTGCCTCCAATCAGAAGCAGTGTCATCCACCACCTCCTCCCAGCCCTGTCCCCTCATCCTCCTCACCCCTCACCCCAGTGGCAACAGCTGGTAGTCTTACAGAGGCTGTTATACAGAGTTCCAGTACACTAGCTCTCGGGGCACTCATCTTCTTTTTTTGCTTTTTCTTCTTCTGTGCTATTTATGCACTTGGAAGTGTTTGTGAATTCAAGTGAAGGATGGCGTACTGCATGCAACAAGGGGCGCTGTGTACTACACAACATCAGAGAGAGTGCAGACATTAAAGTGTGAGCAACACTACAGACCCCTCTTTCAAAGGCCATGAAATAATAATGTGTTGTGGTTAGCGGTAGCCGTGAGTCACACTGGCTGCTTTTCATAAAGTGGAGTTATTTACAGTGCAATGAATAAAAGAAAGGGGTAGTGGTGCGAGGCTTCTGTACCACACACTGAAGAGGAAGAGGAAGGCACTTTAAACAGTACGGGAAGAAGACAGACACAGAGAGACGGATACATGGAGACACAGAGAGAGAATTCTGAAATGGGTCAATGTGCATGTCACTCTTGAAGAAATAGACTTTGGTTCATTACTAGTTTTCGACAAAAAATTAGGTACATGAGCATCCAAAAAGTCACATACATTTCACATAATATATGAGTACATGTGAAACAACATGTGAAGGCGCGTATCACCATGTTGTGGGTTTTAAATTGCACGTGTGAACTTAACATGTAACATTATGTGAACAATATGGGCTCAGCTGTGAAAAACAGATTTTCATTAATTTTGTGAGGAAAAACATCTGTGAATAATGTATAATATAATAATCACGAGTGAAAATAAAAAGAAAGAAAAAGTAAAAAAGTGAAGGGTCAGCTAAGGCAAATCCAAATGAATTGTGGGCCATGAGTGGCTCAGCTACAAATAATAACATTTTTAACATTTATTGCATTTTTACAATGTTTGGAGTCGGAGCTAAAAATGGCCCAAATGCAACAAACCATGTCCAATGCTTGTGTGGCATTTTAATTGCACACCAAAAGTTTCTTAACTGTAAGTTTTGCTCCATATCATTCCTGAGATATGCTTTAATCAGAGTTGAGAGGTGAGCGTGTTCAGGCAGCTGTATACAGATGAGTTCATTGCTGTATTTGGGAAAGATTAAAGGCAGAGATTTGAGGCCTGGGTCAATAAAGCCAGACCAAACCTTGTTTTTAACTTTAATTATTATGACTAATTTAATACATGCAAAATATCCCAATTGCATTAGAAAACCTCAAACCTGGCAACCCTGGTGATAGTTCTAGGCTAATATTGGGACATCGCTCATTTAGAGAGACACTCATTCATTCATCTTCAGTAAGCACTTCAACCTAGTCAAGTTCTATCCTGAGAACCCAGAGCATGTCCTGTGATCACTGGGCATGAAGCAGGAATACACACTGGATGCACATAAACACACACAGTCACACACTTATTCACACCCAGTGGCAATTTAGAGTCACCAATCCAACTACATGTGGGAGATAACTGAAGAACCCTAAGGAACTCCAAGCGACATGGGGACAACACACAATACTCTTCACATACAGTAATCCCAAGCTCAGGGTTGAAGAGGGACCTTAGAACGTTCAGGCAGAAACACCACCTAATGTGCCGCTGTCACTCACTGCCATCCACCTGCCTGACCTGTGAACCAAAAAAAATCAACTCCTGACTATAAGTTATAGAATGAAAAGATGGCAGATCTCTCAACCCTGTTGATAAACAAAGGTCCATATTACGCCGAGATTTTGTTTCCATCATATTTCCTTATATGCCATTTTTTATAGGTAAATATTGTAAGTACAGTATTCAAAGACTCTAAAGCCCATAGCTTTACACATTGACTAGAATGGCCCATTTGATTGGCTCTCATGAAACTGTATGATTGCAGATGAGAATCAGGATATACTGAGGTTCTGGGTTCATTGCCCGGAACAGTCCCTCTTCTCTCGACTCTGACAGCATGTCTGCAGCAGAACGCACCCTCAGGCAACGCAATCGGCTACTAAATAGTCCAAGGTGATGGCAACGCTAATTGAGATCATCATTATTATAATTGCAGTTCCAGAAAAAAAAGTATGACTTAAATAATTTGCATTGCTCCCGAGCTGATATTGGAATGCAGTACAAAAAATAATTGCATGGCTGCAAGGTACGTTTGGGTTGGATGGCTTCCCCTCTTTCTCTCTCTCTCTCTCTCTCTCTCTCTCTCTCTCTCTCTCTCTCTCCCCTTAGGGACACTAATGGACACTATCTCTCCCCCTGCATTGCTGGGCATGTTACTGATGTACTCCTCAGCACAGCCACTGAGAACCAGGCTTTCATTTGGGATCACTGCACCCGCTCACACACTGGAGAACGTTTGTTGTTGTTGTTTTACAGTAAGAAAACGCAGCACACAGGCTTGTTATACAGGATATGCGACTACATTATTATTTTTATTATTGCCAAAATGTATTAGAAAATATTTTAGGGTGTGTAAAATCTGCGAAACTGTCAGTTGTTGGGAAAAAATGGCGAACGATGAACCCGAAGAAAAGTGATACATAGGAAGCATGAAACTGAAATTGTTTTGAAAACTATTTCTTGTGTATTTCCGGTAGAACAGGTGTGAAAGTGAGAAACATGCTGACGATGGTAAGGTTTTGTTTTTCTGCGACAGGTCTGTGCCTCATACACACACAAGCATTTTTCTATCTTTGTGCATCATACTTGTGTCAGATTTTCCTTCGCAGTTTTTCTTGAAAAAATTATTTACTTGTTTACCAGCCAAATGTCCTCACAAGGTCAAAACTGGCATAAATCCCTAACTGCAGAGGGAGATTTATTCCCGAACAAGATATAAACCCAACATGCACATACTGTACATACACACACATACACACACTCATCTTTGTAATTATTAATGCTATGCTGCACCTAGTAATCAAAACGAAGCTTTTTGTCTGTTTTCAGTTTTTCGAATACACACTTTTTTTTAGTACTGGCTGATTTTCAGGACATTTATTACTAGTCTATCTATATGATTTGGTCTATTTGGTCCTCAAAAAGTCTCTCTCTCACACACACACACACACACACACACACACACACACACACACACACACACACACACACACACACGCAGTGATGCACTACTTTGCATACACACATCCCTTCTTTCTGTCTCACAAATACACACTGTTCGTAAATCAATAAGATACACGGTACAAATGTGTTATGTTATTATTATAATAATAATCTTACTGAATATTAATATAATCATCCTAAATATAGCTGTGGAGAAATCTCATAAATGAACATCTATTAAATACATATTTTTAAATCTCTGGAGTGATTTGGCTCTCGGTTCAATCCAGTGGTTAGGTCTCAGATCAGGATCTAATTGGCAATTCATCTGAAATTATTAAAGAACAGTTTCAATTACATCGAGCCACCACTGGGTTCTGATGCGCCAAATTAAGTTAGGACACTTGATTGTGTCTGTCTGGGAAAATCCTGGAGTGTTTGAAGGGCTACAATTTTCTGTTGGAACTTCTGAAGAGGAACTTGTCTGTCCTAGAGAGAGAGAGAGAGAGAGAGAGAGAGAGAGAGAGAGAGAGAGATAGAGAGAGATGGCATTACAGAGGAATAGTGGGTTAAATCACTTACTGAAGATTTTTAATGACATTTCAGTGTTCCTCGTATAATTACTCTTCATCTAAGATATCCCATAATGATGTTGGACAGTCTTGGTTCAGGCTCGCTGGCTCGCTTCATTAGCGTGTCATTCCCATTTCACATCACAAGATTTAATTGTAATGCTGAATATGCGTGGCTCTCTGCGCAGGCCTAATCAAAGTGGATCCACTTGTATTATTAATATCAGAATATCGTCCGGCTTGCGCCTTCTTCTTCTTCTTTTTCTTTTTTTTTTATTATTATAAATAAAAGAATACAGATGCATAAATTTGCTGTCATTTATTAGGCCGATGCTGGCATATCTGCCAGACAGGCGAGCCCAACCTTTCCTCCTCTCCTTGCTACACTCATCAAGATGAAGAAGAAAAAGAAAGGGAAAACCCTGCATTAAATATACATACTAATTCCTGCATGAAGTAATCAGAATACAGAGCAGGGGCACTCAGCATTCAAATGATTGGCAATAATGAGGCATGGAAAGGTGGACAGACAGATAGAGAGAGAGAGACAGAGAGAGAGAGAGAGAGAGAGAGAGAGAGAGGTCTGAGACAGACAGGCAGAGATCTAGAATAAAAGAAGATGAGGATTAAGGGTTTATGTCTCTCTCATCCTGAAGGTGTGGATGAGTGAATGAGTGAACGAGTGCAGATGAAGCGGCTTTGCTCTGTCCTCCTGCTGTCCAGTGATTCCTCTGCTCTCCGCTCTCATGGCTGCTCAGTTTTAAATGGCACATCTCCTCAGAGCTTTAAAGCAAATGACATTTGGAGGAACGCACTCCCTTTCTGTGTCAGAACACAAGTTGCTGTGCCTTTCAAAGTCACTTAATGAGATTTCAAATAGAGAGTATTTCTTATTAAATTATCAGAGCATAAATCTTTCAATTAACAACAAAAAAAGAAAAAAAATCCTTGTAGAGCACAACTGGTTAAGCATGTTAAAGACAGATTAGGTTACGAAAGCTCTTTCTCTTTAGCACTCTTTATTCCCCACGGGTGTTTGTAGATATTTGACCGGATATATTTAGCTCTGTAACATTTGATGACAGCCATGCAGTCCTTGAATTTGACTGGACTTCAATTTTGGTTAGAATTTTTTTTCTAACTTGCTTATTTGTGAATTGAGACATGATTTAGGCTCAAGCTTATGATATTTGAAAGAAAAAATTGAAGTTTGTGTGCTCTGTCAAATGCAGTGCCCTCGTTATTTTTCCCAGTGATGTTTGTTGGTAAATGAGACCTTTTAGCTGAACTTGTGTATGACGCACGTGTGGCAAAGACGGCTTTGTCTGAATGTGCTCTATGATGACATCACATGATGCGTCTTGGCCCAAATCTGTGGAAAATCTGTGGTAATTTTGAAAAATTGCAAGCTCCTCCGAATATTGCAGAGTTTGCTTGATTATGCGTTCATGTCTTCGATCGCAAAATCGATAAATACCAGAGGGACTGCAAAGTATTGAATTTGCTACTCAAGTCAAGTCCAAAGTCTTTTAGCCACTGCTCGGGTCACAAGTACAAGCAGGTCCCTAATGAGAAAGTGTCCCCAATGATGGTTTAATTTAATCATGGACACTCGAGCTAAATTACTGAATAGTACTGGACTGCAGCAGTATCGTTTGGATTTGGAAAATAAAATTTGAATAAACAGTTACTAATATAGCCTACAGTGCCCTCCTCAAATATTGGCACCCTTGGTAAATATGAGCAAAGATGGCTGTGAAAAAATTGTCTTTATTGTTTAACCTTTTGATCTTTTGTTCAAATAATTCACAAAAAATACTCTGCTGTCATGGATATCAAACAATTGCGAACACAACACAGGTTTATTAAAGAAAACTACACAGTAAAATCGAGCATTTTTGGCCGAAGCAATCACGATAAAAAAAAAAAACCTTGATATACAGGGATGAAATTTGATGTACTATGCACACTGACTTCATGCCAGTGTGAAACCAAGTGCATGCTATTTTCACCCATGCATATGCACCAGAGGTGTTAACTAAGCTGTTATGTTTCATTTGCATTCTGTCCACTTGTGCCTGTCTCACACACACTCTCTCTATCTCTTCTCACTGTATACTCAGTGGTGAACAGCATCCTGCCCTTTTTTTAACCTGTATAGTCTACCAGCCACTCCACAAGCTTGATGATATTCACACCAATCTCACTTTTACCACCCAATATGTGTTTGATCTCCTATTTGCATGTAACTGCCCACAAGGCAAGAAAATTATTTAGATGAGATTTTCTCTCTCTCTCTCTCTCTCTCTCTCTCTCTCTCTCTCTCTCTCTCTCTCTCTCTCCCTCTGTAGCATCTTCTCAATATACCTGAGGGGTGATGGAGTCATGTTTCCCCTGACGTGTGGGCACACACACACACACACACACACACACACACACACACACACAAACTCCACGTACAATGTCAAAATTATCATGTACTACATGCCATCTCCACAAAGAGCTAAATTCTGAATAAGCACCCAGATGTGCACACAAACTAACAACAAGACATCGGGCACAAGGCGGGGTACACCCTGGACAGGGTGCCAGTCCATCACAGGGCACAATCACAAACACACTCACACA
>JAOUWY010000027.1:12140078-12151910 GCA_025728095.1 Prietella phreatophila
TATCTGCTCCGAGAGAGAGAGAGAGAGAGAGAGAGAGAGAGAGAGAGAGAGAGAGAGAGAGAGAGAGCGAAAGAGAGAGAATAGAAGTAGGAGGAGGGGAGGAGGTGAAAATAAATTGCATTCCCCTCCTAACAGGGAGCCCTCACTAATTATGCTGTTTGAGGACTTGCAGAAGCAAAGACTGCTAAAAGGACCTGCGCTCAGTGAACCCTGAGAGCGGGGCTCCTTCCTGAGCCCAGCCGAGCTCCGCTGCCCCACTTCCTGCCGTTAATTATCTTTTGTTTGCCCTTGATAATCCGCAGCCCGCCGTGCCCATAATGAAGGCTCTGAATCATCAGTAGGAGGGAAAAACAATGGCATTGTCATCACCACATCATCAGCACATTATAAATAATGAATGAAATGTACATTAAGCAGCGAGAGGCAGAGTTTATGAAAATGACTTGTGTGAATAGATTAAATTACAACTATTATTACTTCTCCTTTTGATGTAGTGCATCAGAGTAATTACGAAATTGTAAAAAAAAAAATAATATTAATAAAAAGGAGGAGGATTCTTTCCTTCATGGGTGTTTAAAAAAATCTAATATATGTTATAGAGGAATTGTCTCTGAAGTTGCTGATACTTGACATATTATTTTAAAAAATATTTTCTTAAAAACATTCACCATGTTCACAAGGAGATCATTAAGGGAAGAATTAGGCAGCCATTTTCCACATAGTGAGAAGGCAATATGAGCTCTTTCTGCGCGCGCGTGTGGTTTGTGTGTGTGTGTGTGTGTGTGTGTGTGTGTGTGTGTGTGTGACAGAGAGCGAGAGAGCGTCACACTGAATAAAATCCAAGGGTGTGATAATGTATCCATTATAAGTCACCTATCTCCGTACCTTTTTATCCCTGATGTCAGTTTATGATCTCCATAAATCTGTTGCTAAAACTTATCAAGTTGCTGTAGGATCATTAGTTTACAACCCCACCTTGCCCCCCCCCACAATACACACAAGCCGTCGCAGGTTATGTATTGCACGTTCATAAATCTGGTCTACGGTTTTTAGGTCTACGCGGTTACAAACGCTCCATGCGAAATGCCTGTAAATCCTTTCATATGCACACACACTGGCCTTCATATATCTTGTACTGTGTTTTCGTACACTTATGTTTCACAGGTTCCTGCCAGATACACAAAATATGCAGTAACGCTGATTTTCTTACGATTTTCATACGCTTTTCATACGCGTGCATATGTTGATGAATACCGATCAACCGTAAATGACCGAATGCATTCGCGACACATCTGATCTGCATTTAGTGTCGACCAAGCAAACTCCATAAAAGCCAAAAAGCTCACAGGTAGCTGAAAATGACAAAATGGTGGACGTTTAAGTACGGTGTTCGGTAAATCTTCCAGTAATGCAGCTCAGCTCGGACTTAACTCTTCCTCCTTTTATACAGCAGCATTTCGAGTCTTTTTTTTTTTTTTTTTTACTTGTCTCGTTCTGCTTCATTTGTTGTCTTGCTTTCTTTTGAGTCATTAATAAGAAATCACGGTTAGTAATCACGGTGCGCTTCATATAAATATACGATAAAAACCCGAGAACATAATCCATATAAAAACGTGCAGTAGTTCGACCGCCCGAGGCTCACATTAGTGAGTCTCCTTATACAAAAATATACACAAACTCAGCAGCTCTTGTTGCAACATTGCAAGTGTTTAACTGGATTGTCGAGAACGCCACGTTTCTTGTGTAAATGCTGCTGCGAAAAATTTACGAATACATTTGTTCGTGTCCTGCTTGATAAATCATGCCCAGTGTCTCTAGTAGAGAGCTACAGAGTATGTACGTCAAGCTGATTACCTGTTAATTAGAATGTCTCCATGTTCTCAAGCGTTGGGTCTTCATATTACTACCAGCGTGTGCGTGCGTGTGCGCTCGAGTCTAAGAGATGAACGAGTTGTGATGTAGGCTGACGTTTTTCTCATTTGTTCATGGAAGTTTTCAAACTGTGGATCCGATGTTATTACTTGTCTGCAGCATTGTGCTGGTGTAATGTGCTATTTGCCATGCCAAGCCTGGGTTTCGCAGATGGAAATTAAGGGGGGAAATTGCCACTAACTACTCAATTACAGCGCTTGATGGTTCTGCTGACCTCAGTTGGCAGCAGTGGCAACACCGGGCCAATCATGTTGCGCAGATGGCATTAAATTAGAATAAGAAAAAGACGACGACTGCACATATCTGTCGCACAAAAGACATTTGAATTACCTCTGATGCTCTGGCTTCATATTGAACAATTAGGTGCAGCAATGGGATTTTATGGGATATTTTGAAGGCAACGTGCATATTGGATTCAGATCTTGTGGAAAGGCGAGCTGTAGACAATTGGCTCTGGATTTATAATCTGTCAATTAGATACTCCTTATTCCAATACATGTTTCATAATAATATATAGATATATATATATAGATATATATATATATCAGGACTCACAGTTGCATTATTATTATTATTGATATTATTATTACGAAACATGTATTGGAATATATATATCCCGCACTGACTGTCATACATAGCAGATTACCCAGGAGATGTTCAACCATCTTATATTAATCTAAATCAATTATAGACCTCAGTATTGAATTTCTTCATTCCCAGCCAGACATTTGTTTGTGTTCTACCTAGAGAGCAGATTACATCATGATCTGTGTATACTCCATATATTATTTATATCAAAATTCTGTCTAAAGGGGGGGGGAGAGAAATTACAATTACTGAAGGCAATGGACTGATTAATTTCATTGAATTTCTGTCTGTAGTCTTGAATGAAACCCATCATTTGAAGCCATTTTCTCAGAACTCCAATCTAAGTTGATGAAGTGACTTTGTGATAAGCGTTATGATTTAGTTATTGTGCTTTATCTGTCTCTTAGAGAGAGAGAGAGAGAGAGAGAGAGAGAGAGAGAGAGAGAGAGAGTGTGTGTGTGTGTGTGTGTGTGTGTGTGTGGTATTTTTCCTCTTTTCTACTCCCAAATGTCCCTCAATTGACAAATCAACTTCTTGATGTTATACAACACCCATAGTTTCATATATGTTCTGTACTTTACGTATTGTATAAATTAAATGCTATATGTATGCTTCAACCACACCGCTTAAGCCTGTCTGTTTCAGCTGCTGTTCTTTATGACATTATGCTTGATATTGTTCTTATACAGCAATTAAACTACATTGAACTACTTTTTAGGACTCTAAATGTAAATTGTATTACACTAAATTTTATTTTTGATGTAGTCTGTTGAATATTGACTTGAATTCTTTTTTTTTTTTTTACAGTAATGAGATCAGCTCAACTTTTTTGTTTCATATATTTTAATTAAATCAGGGGTAGAATACCGATAACATAAAGAAAAAAATTCTGTGCACTGTGCGTTTAATTTCACTAAATCCTACATTTAAAAAAAAAAAACAGCAAGAGATCAGCACTTAAAATTCACATCTGTACCAGTGCTATTGCATTCATCCTTGGAGGGTTTTTTTCTTCTTCCAGATTTCAAACAAAAGATGCAGGTCAGGGCATGTTGGTTAACCATCAGGGTGGATCATTAGAAAGTTACCTCATATTGTCGCTTTAAGTGAAAACAGAGAGAATTTTCCATGCAGTTAAAAACACCTTCAGATATTTCCTGCAGTTTTGCTTAATGTCTTGTTTTTGTTCCAATTAGATGCTAGTTATAGCAAACTGAGCAGCAGATGTCTACCTTCCTCACTGCTGACATTGAGGTATTACTGCATTTAGACTAGAAGTTCCAGAGGTTTCATACATGTATTATCTGAATCCATTTTCAAACCGTTTTTTATTATGAAGGCAATTTGTCACAGCCCTACTGACGACTGTCGTCTGTTTATTATTGGACATACCCCTGAAGACTTGTCCAGTGTCCAGAAAAGACCTCCACCTTGGCTCAGGTTCTGTTTATCTTCTGCTCACACAGGCAGCTATAAAGACTCAGTGTGGTCGATGACCATAAATCTCCTATTTATCCCTGGATCAAAGGGAAGGTGATAACGAGCTAATTAATATTTGAAATAAATGACTGTAGGAATGTGGAAGTACACAGCACTGATTTACAGAAATGAAACATGAATGTTGAATGTTGTTGAAAGTAGTCTACTGATTGATTTATTCAGCTATTCTATTCAAAGGAGGACACAAGCACTTCATAGTGTTAAAGCTGTGTCGTGGGATGGTTGTGTCAGTGTCTGATTTTGAGGTACAGTAATAGTACGTGTCATTTTTGGTCAGAAGGAGAACAATGCCGATGCTGTGAAGACACTGTATTGTAAGGATTTTCAAAAGTCCTCGCAGCTGAGGGACTATTTTAAAGCAAACTGCTTAGAGATGATCCTGAGCACCTTGAGATCTCGTCTGTGTGAATAAATTGTCTGTGGACACATTCTGAGAGAAGGTAACATGTTCAGCATGGCAGCTGATCAAACGGGACAGAGGCTGGTGGAGATGGAGGGACTGCTGTGTGGAGGTGATCTATTCAAACGGTGTGTGCGTGTGCGCGGACAGAAGTTTTCAGAAGTGATAACGGCTGAGTCCCCGTAGAGTCTATTAGACCCCGTCCTATAGCAGCTCTCTGCCCAGAAGAGGAGGTGGAGAGGGGGAGCTAGAAACAAGAGTGTATTACAAACTTATTCTGATTATAGCTGTATGTCTATGTATATAAAACCTGTGTTACTGGATGGTCTGATGATACACAATTAAGTAGCAAAATGACTGAGCTTACTTTTTGTAGAAAGAACAAATCTATGTAATTTCATACCTGATGATGAAGTGATTTAGTCATAATCAGGACACCGTTATCTCTGTCTACCTTTACCACTTCATCAAATTTGGCCCTAGAGTCTGCTTTTCTAACGAACTCCAATCAGTGATCAATATTTTACCCAAAGCAAAGTGGTCACAGCATTGATCTCCTCATTTAGATGCATTTTCTATCAATTTCCCAGGAACCTTAATTCAGAGTAATTGTATGGTGCTGGATGATCATAGTTGACAGCGGTGCAGTGTGATTGTATAGTACAGCAGATTACAATCAAGAGGAAAGTCTGACATTTTCACTTGCATTTTTTCAATTTGCTCAGACTCGCTCTCCCCTTACTCCCTTTCTCTTACTCTCTCCAATCTCTAGAACATTACCTCTTAAAGGTACATAATTACAGCTTACTCTAGCAGGTAAACAACCCCTAAGCTGCACTCGACATCACACAACAATGCACACAACACATTCCAGATCATATATGTAATTATGCTATTGAGTCTGATGGGTACAAGCACAATTGCCAGAGAGCCAGCGAGGTGGGCAGAATTAGAGCTGCCACACTGATGTCGATGGGGTAGAGCTGTAATGATTGCTTGAAGCTGTTTAGGCCTGTAGCTACTTTTAAAATCCACAGATTACAGTAGTGAGTGCCCTTACTCTCTCAATCATTCTCTCTCTTTCTGCATACCGCCGTCTATATAATGAAAAAACATAAACTAAAGATACACTGTGCTATTTTAAACCTCCCTCTCCACTGGAGCCATGACTAACGGCTTTGATTAAACAGCATGATAAGCTTTCATTTCTCTTCTCGAATGCCATTCAGAGTCCGCTTTATCGCTGCTTCCTTAATTGGAAAACACAGTAGAAGCTTTTATGTGACTGCTCACTATGCTTTTGTATAATCATCAAGTGCAAGTAGATTTGAACTTTTTTTTTTGTCTGCAGCAGGATTGTTTTCTGTACTTCAGTACTTCTTGTAGTTTGTGATCTTTGTTCAGTCTGGCATTTTGGTTGAAAATTAGAGCTTGCGTGATTTTTGATGTAGACCACAGTGCTGTTGAAATCTCAAGTCTGACCGGTCGATTCGTTTTCCAAAGCAGGAGCTCGGTAGGTATTGCCAGCCGCAAGACAAATCACAGGTTTATATTAATGCACTCATTATCATACATTATTGTAAGCGCTAGATCACATGGCCTGCCGGACTCTCCGCATAATCTGAGCCTCATAATAAACGGATTTGAAGTGTACGAGTCTCCAGTGGCGGTGCTTTGTAAATGTTACGTATGAGAATATAAACATTGATCGTATAAGATGAATGAACCACATTTGGGCATTTATGTTTCTATAACAACAGTTAAATAATAATGATAAAAATGATAACACTTATTTAAATCCAAATATAAATGAAAATGTCAACTTTATGAAAGATGACAACTAAAGCGTACTGTAGATAAAAATAAAGTGTGTACAGAGGCTAACAGAGCACTGACAGCTCAACATCCAACGCAAATGTCTTACACAAATGTACTGATTTAGATTTAACGAGTTGTAGAGTGTCATAGCTATCCCTACTGAATTAACGTCATTACATAAAAACACTTACAGAATGATACCCTGTTATTATTCGAAACCTTATCAGAAAGCAGCTTTCTCATTTTGATGGTTTATTTAAAGTTCTTTGGAGACTGTGCTCATGACCTGTGTATAAATAAAAGAGATTTAATGAGCATGTTGAATGACAAGTTGAGTGAACAAACTGAAACTGCCTAGAGAGAGAGAGAGAGAGAGAGAGAGAGAGAGAGAGGACGTGAGGAGGCAGAGTTAGACCTGTATCAGTGGCCTGTCATGAGCAAGTGGGCGACAGGAATCCACTGCATCACTGTGAACATTGCCACATCTGACTTTGATTCATTGGCACACTGCTTCTCCAACTCTTCTCCATCTGACCACTGACACGGCCAATCCATGAATGTACGAGCACAATGGAGCACGGGCCATGACACTTTTCAAGAGAGGTGATGTACCATTCAAAAAGTTCTTATAGTGTCACTGTATAATATGTGTTCTCTCAGAATGTGTGAGAAAAGAAAAGAGAAGAGAAGAGATGTCTAAAAGATCACTATTAGACAAAGATGGAGTCCAGATGTAGAAGCTCTGGCCAAAACAGATCGTGCTGTAGTACTGAACCCTGGAAAGTCTGGCAGCAGGATTTGTTTGACAGGTCTTTAGAGTTTGTGTGTCATCTAATTTAAAGCATGCCACAGCTCCTGCCTCTAGTAATCTGTGAAAGGAAAAAAAAAACATTTAATTGAGCAAGAACAGAACGCTTTTTTTCACTTTATTTTAATACATCCAGAGGAGCTAATTTAAGAACCTAAAGGATTGTAATAACTGCTCCAGATGATCTGTAAGAGAGGAATTAAGAGAGAAAGCTGAAATTGCTTGCACTGTGGTTTAAACTATGGCTCTGTTATAGTCAGTGATGTCAGCCATCAAGCTCCTGCTCTGTTCTGTTTTCTCTGACTCACGTACCTACTCCAGCTCAGCATTCAGCTTGGATGATATACAGGCAGTGGACGTGCACGGCTGAAATTAGCCAGATGCAAAGTCCATCCATAAGCAGAGGAAGCAATGTCAAGCTGCTTTCGGAAATACTGTTTAAGACAGATGTTGGAGTGTTGAAGAATAGCATGTCTAAACTGACCTCTGCAAGAATTATGATTTCCTATTTAAAGGATGCTACAATTTCACAAGTCCGTGAAAACCTAAAAAGAAAAGAGATTCGAGATTTTGGAGATTCACGTTCCATGTCTTTAATTAGCTTGATAACCTTTGATTGAATGTATCAAATACACACAGTGCCACCTCACAGTTATTATCCCTAATAAATCGACAGTAGTAGATTTGAGTAAGCTGCAGCCCATATTTACAGTGCCTTGTGTAAGTGTTCATGCCCCTTGAACTTTTCCACATAATGTACATAACCTATAATATTGAATACCAAATTGTTTATAAGTAAGAAACATATAAACAAACCAATGAGCTATCGAAAGAAGTACAGGACAAAGTTTTGGAAAAAGTATCAATCAGAGTCTTGTTATAAAAAAACTGAGCATTCCTGAGACTAACATTAAAATCATTATTCAAATATGGAAAGAGCCATGACTCTGCATAGAGGAGGCCATACACCAAATTCATTGACCAGATAAAAAGGGGATTAGTTGGAGAAGCAGGTTTCTATGTCATTACAAAAAAAAAAAAGTGTAATATTGGAATCACAATTTCACAACATGTTTTGGAATATGTCGACTGTGTATTAATAAGAGCTTTCAGATTCCTTCGAGGGAAAAGAGGTAACCTGGGACCAAGTTGTAGTTCCTCTCTATGGGTGTTTAACCAAGCCCAATTTGCAGCTTCAATGAGACAATACTTGTGATCAATGCTTAATGGCACCTTATTAACCTCAATTACCACAATTAAGCCCGACTGCCACTGGGCTGCTTTGATGACTTAATTAATCCGATTCAGTGCAGAGGCCACACTGCCCCCCCCCAATAGTTGCCAGCCTTGACCGACCATGTGGCCCTGTTAAAAGCACATCTGGTGGAACAAAACATCTCCTTGCTGGCAGACAAATGCCTACACTCTGCGAATGAAAGGCAACCCTCTGCTCTGTGATGTTCATAATGAATGCTACAAGCCCCTTGGCACTGTGCCTTATTGGGTGGCTTGGATAGCTGCCCAGTTTGTTCACAGCTAATTGCTTAATTGATGCATTGTTTTTACAAACGATACGGATTCCTCTCATTTCGGCGACAAAAGGCATTACACCCTATTAGCAAATCGTGACTCTCACAGCAAGCTGTATTAAAGATTTAAAGCTATTGTTTAGCACTTTAGATTTTATGCTTCAATGCGATTAGCATGCTCTTTAAACACACACACACACACACACACACACACACACACACACACACACACACACACACACACACACACGCACACTGGGTATAAATCATGCCACATTAGTGTGCTGTGTTCTACAAACAGACTAAACATGTCATGCGCAGCCTGCAGCAGATAGAGATAAATGCTCCCTGTTTTCTAGTTTTATTATTTATAAAGTGTAAATAAACTGACAGCTCCAGTTGTTAGACGCTCTCGTGCTGCAGCCCGCCCCTCTATTGGTATTTACATCTGCCTGGTTTGCTGTTATAGGAAATGAAGAGGCATTTGACTCAGCCGTTTAATTAGCAGACTGTGGGTTAATAAGTTCCTCCTCAGGCAGCGGACTATTTCCTCAAGAGAGTTGACACTTCCATAATGCATTCTCTTTCCTGTTACTCTCGAGCCCCAGCACACACACACACACACACACACACACACACACACACACACACACACACACACACACACACACACATGTTCGCACACTCACACTCTCCCTCTCTCGCCTCCCTACATATTCCCACTGAAGTCTTGGATAAAGAGCTGTTTTCCCCTCTGCCTCAGCAGTGTGTTTGTCCCAGACCCTCAGAGATTGGTGCCAAAAGCTTGTTGCCTGTGTGGAAGCAGGGGAACTGGAGGATGAAGGGAGTGCCGGCCACATGGAGACACACTGTTACTTATTCATCAGCCTTCAGCGCTCACAGGGAGGAAACAAGGCCTGTGTGCTGTAAACACATGCCGGCACAACAAACAGACTGAAATAACAAGAGCTCAGCCCAGCACTGGGACTGTCAGAGTTGGGCGCCAGGCAGGATTGCTAGTGTGTATGTGTGGAAGAAATCCCTTGATTATATGGGGCTTTTGATATGCCAGGCTGTTGTGGGAGAAAGACTTGATACACATTGCATCAAACAGACTCTGTTTTCATCAGGCCTGCTTTTCTGCAGTGAATGTGACAAATCCGGCTTTTGAATACTTTAAATATGAAGCGACTGGGTGAAAATGTCTGCTGGGGGCTGATTCCTCAAGGACAGGGTGTAAAAATAGCATCGTCCTCTAAAGTTGACGGCTATTATCTCAACACGCTTCTTTTCCCCGTGGCATGAAACACCGGCATTTACTTCAGACATGTAGAGAGGGAAATTACCAGAATTTTGGTGTGTTTGACTGCATTTACGGCAGGCGAGGTACACGTGGGAAGCGTGTGGCCCTCTCTGGGCTTCACCTCTACTGTTTCTCTCGGTAGAAAGCTGGCAGGTGGAGGTGAGGTGGCCCCTGGAGGAGAGGTAGGACCACACACACTTGAAGTGTGCCGGCCAGGTAGCGTTCGGTCGAAGGTGTCTCTCTGGGGAGCTGGCGAGTGCAGATGCACCACAAAGACTCCACGTAGGCATTCGGATTCAATCAGTGGTTTCTGCTACAGCAGCACAGCGGAGCTCAGCAGAGTGCACACCCAGCAGCTGCTCCCGCCTCTGCTCAGTGTTACACCAGAGAGCACACTCGATTTTATTAGCCTCTCCATGCATGGCTAAATATGCATTTAATATTTAATTTACTTTAATATTTACTTAAATTTACTTCGACTTGTCTGTTCCTATACTTTTGCTCAACTAAATATTGAGAGGTCTGACACAAAAGGTTTACATTTTATGTTGTTGAACATATCTAGGTGTAAATACCAGAAAACTAAAAGCTGAAATCTTAATCTCTCGCCTCCTATCCATGATTTGATCTGAAACCCGATTGGCTTTGGTGTAAAGCACAAGCAAATGACTTGCCCTTGCTGTTCCAATAGTTTCGGAGGGGACTGTATTACTGTCATTTGCTCAGGCTAGTAATAACGTCATAAACAACGCAGTCCTGTTAATATTTTCTTGATACATGTAACTGTTTTGTTTTTATTTTCAACAGGTAATCAAATGTACTGTGACTTGCATATGTATTCACCCCCCTGAACTTTTTCACATTCTTGGTTGCGTCTCTTTACCCAGTAACTGAGTTTTGTTGGATGCCTCCTCTTGTCAGTCATGGTTGTTCCATATTCTTTCCATTTTTATATCGAGTTAATGCTGCTTTGCCATATGTTTATAGTTTCAGGATTTGTTTGAACCAATCCCCGATTGTCCTGGACTTGTTTTGATGGCTCCTTGGACTTCATGTGTTTATGTATGCACTCTAACAAATTCCTGCCTTCTGGAAACTGATGTAACACTTTACAGTACTGTGCAAAAGTTTTCAACATATGCAAAGAAATGCTGTAGAGCAAAGATGCCTTCAAAACAACGAAATGAAACATTTCTTCATTTTAAAAAATACCGTAAAGATCAGTAAACTATAGTAAATGAAACAAACTCAATATTTGGTGTGACAAAAAAAGAGAGTTTTATCCGGTACAATTAGTGCAGTTTTATAAGGAAATGAGCTGTGACTTTTATTGAGCGTCTTGCAGAAACAGTCACGGTTCTTCTGGAGTCTTTGAGTGTCGCACTTGCTTCTTATTTTTTGAGCAGCAGCAGCCTTCATTGTGTTTTTTGTCTGAAAAGTTACCTATAATATGCTGCTTTCTTTATTGACCGACAAACATTTTTCTGTTACATTTCATTTTGTGCTAGAAAACTAATCTAAACTGTTTTTGTACTGACTCGATAATGTAGGTCATAAAATCTATAACTTTGTACTAATAAAATAGGGTGCCTAAAACTTTTACACAGTACTGTAGCTATTATACACCTGGTGTCTGCACGAGATCCTGAAAATAAACAGCAACGATGTTCATCATATATTTAAAAGCACTTGCAGACCTTTTATTAAGCCGGAACAAGACAAGGTGTACAGACTGTAACTGAGTTGAGTTGAGTTGATGCCAAAGAGCTCCATTTTGGTCTCATCTGACCACCAGAGGAAAACTGGGGGAAAGTGTTGTGGTCAGATGAGACCAAAATGGAGCTCTTTGGCATCAACTCGACTCGCCGTGTTTGGACGAGGAGGAATGCTGCCTATGACCCCAAGAACACCATCCCCACCGTCAAACATGGAGGTGGAAACATTATGCTTTGGG
>JAOUWY010000027.1:12172102-12190158 GCA_025728095.1 Prietella phreatophila
CACACACACACACACACACACACACACACACACACACACACACACACACACACACACACACACACACACACACTATTTATTTATTTATTTATTTTCAGAACAGAACCATACTGGCGCTTTAATTCGAATACATCTGCTTTAACCAGCGAGTGTTGACTTTTACCCTTGCAGCCAGACCTTGCCAGCAGCCTCACATGCACACTGACATGCAACAAAGCTAATGGTGCCCAATACAGGAGGGCCTAATCTCGACTAACTGACAAGATTTAAATTGAGGAGACATCTTCCACTGATTAGCTCCCACACCCACAATTATCCAACTGGGGTGTCAAGCAAGGTTTAACATCTCCACTGATTCTGCTCTCTGGAGAGATCCAGGAGGAAACGCAATCGCTTTTAATAACTGCCGTCTCCTCCAGCAGGCTGCTCCCTCAGCTGCACCATTCCCAGCCATTCAGGCTCCTTTCAAAATTAACCTTTCCAGCGAAAATATAATTCTGCACAAAATGAACCACCGAGCCATTTTTTTCTATCACTTCTGTCTTTTTCTCTCCCTTCCCTTATTCTCTCTTTTGCCTCAGAATAATTTATTCAAATTGCCCATCTCAGAACAGTGAAGCAATCTGGAGCTCCTGATTGGATGCCTGAATTCAGATTTTGTTCTGGAAAAGGACAGAGTATAGTGTATGTACTTTGTCTTCTGGCAAATAAGGGACTTGTCTTAAGTGTTTCATAACTTCTTGCTAGATGTTCAACTTATATTGTTAGTAAATGGATATAATTGACCGGTTTGAATAATCTGAAAGTTGTATAACTTTACAAAATGAAAAAAAAAATAAAAGTCAGATTTTTTTCATACTTGCCGTAAATTACCATACATGTTCACAGCACACCTGATACATTTGTCAATGCCTACAAGAACTGCATAAAAGGCAAAAAGTTTACAGAGAGCTGAAAACAACAAAAGAGTGCAACTTCTGGTAATGCAGCTTAGCCACTGTAGTGTATCACAGAACCACAGACACAGACTAACTTCAGGGTGTCCCAAAAGTCTCTATACATGGGGGAAATTAACACTTTTAGCAAAATGTCTTCCACACTTTTTCATATTTAGTTTATATTCTTTTTTTTTTTTGGATAGCCTTTAAGAACGCCTTTGACTAAAGAAGGTCGTATTGAAATCATTCTCATGGCTGGACCAGGAAGCTATTGTAAGGTTGTGATGGACTTTAACAGGAAACATGGCAAACACATCACACCCGACACTGCCATTCTAGGGTGCCATTATTTCATCTTGATTTCTTTTGAATTGCTTTCTTTCAAGTCATTAATACAAAATGACAGATTTTGTCAAAATTTTTGCGTGCAGTCGAAAAATAACTAATCAATTTAAACTTGTCATAAAATATCAACATTTTTGTATAAATGCTTCTCCAAACGAATTTATTTGAACAATTGTTAGTAAATAAGGGTCAAAGACTCTAGCGACTCTATATATCACCTGACCTCATTTCTCTTATTTGTATTATAACATATTCAGCGATCACATAGGCGGTCACACACCATGATGGGCACTTTGGATAATTTGAGGCTCCAGTTTCTTCTCTAAAGCTCTCTTAACATCAGTGTGGGTTAATGCTCCAATCAATCACCTGCCTGTTACCAGCTAATGAACTGTTTTTTCGAATAGTGATGAAACCAGGACACAAAGCAACATGATTAATTATTTACTGTTTAGTTTTACTAATTGATCTGTTTGGGGATTGGGGATAAAAGTCGAGGTGCATCCCCAGATCACAATGCTTTCATGTGGCATTTATGCACAAGTGACAGCAAACTCCCACAAGATGCATAATAAACTAAATAAGATCAAATAATTATCACTGGGGATGTGGAGCGTGCCAGCTACAAACAGCAGAGTTTACTTCGGTGTTTTTACTCGTCACACAACAAAGTCACAGACTAGCAGAACTGTTTAATAGCAAATACAAATAGAGGAAAAGGGGCATTCTGAGGACAGAAATGTCTCAGTGTGATGTGCTTTAACTGTGTTTGAAATAAGCGCATATATAATAGTCTGCACATAACAGGTGTATTTCTTTTCTAACATAAATGTATGGTGCTTTTATTGGCGTTAAGCTTTGAAACAAATTTTAGACAAATTTTATATAGAAAATATTAAGGCTTCATAGAGTTTGTAGGAATGCGATGTAAATTTTCAGACTAAAGTGTTTCTGACTGTTTGAAATCAAATCAGAATAGTGCACTTATATGCATTCATTTCTTCTTAATCTGTAGTTTTACCTCCACACAGTGTGATGTTTAAGAGACAATTTTTTTTAGAATACATCAGCATAAGCTTATGTTTACCCAGCTTTACCGGCATCCCCACACTGTCTTAGTAATGTGTTCCAAGGTCAGACATTAAGCCCTTTCTCATGATAAGGACATTTCCATATTTCCAGTGCACTAGGCTTCTCTGGCTCCGAGCTATTTGCACCCACCTCTGAGCAATGAGCGCTAATTTCAGAGGGAGGGGAGAGCAGAGATATGAGTTCGTCTCTAGCAGGGCAACACCGAGGGGGATTAATATGAAATGGGATACATTTCATACACTGCGGTAAGACAAGGTCTTAAAGAGCAAGGATGAAGAGAATTATGTATCGAGACATTCATCTCTGTGTGCCCATGGATGAAAAATGCTGCTGTAAACGAGGGGGTGCAGTTTTCCAAACTAAAATGTTAACACCTTAATAAATTTAGCTTGTTCATTAATTGGTATACAACCTATAATTGGGTTTTTAATATACTTCAAGAAGAGTGGGGAAACTGCATTGCCATGCTCCTAATGTCTGGTTCATTTAGTTCATTTTTTTTCAGTACTTTCTGTACTTTTTTCCATGTGTAATTTGTATTAAATTGTGTAATTCCACCTACTCCAAATTTACCGAGGTTTTGGGTGCAGCCATCATTCTTTTGACATCTGTCTTTTTATTCGCCTTGGAAGTGAAGTGGGTCTAGCTGCTGTGTGTTCACCAAATACACTCATCAGAGAGTCATAATTGCATGGCAGCGTGGGAAAATCCTTCACATAGTCAAATTTCATCATTGTCTCTTTTATATATAGTTCTGAAAACTACAGATGTTCTCAATCTTGCTACCCCACCAAAGAGATACCAATTCTACTGAAAGACACACTTCTGTACTGATTATTCCTACACAGAGTCGCAAGGGACCCTGGAGCCTATGCCAGGGGACTCAGGGCAGGTGGGAGACACCCTGGACTGGGTGCCAACCCATCACAGGGATTCACACACACATTCATACACTGGACAATTTGGAAATGCCAATCAGCCTACAGCGCTTGTCTTTGGACTAGAGGAGGAAACTGGAGTACCTGGAGGAAACCCTGAAGGGAGGGGGCAGGATTCGAACTCCCAACCCTGGAGGTACGAGGCAAACATGCTAAACCACTAAGCCACCATACCCCCAATTCTTGTATTTCTGTAGGCTCAATTTTTAACATTTGCCATTTAAACATTTTGAAATTGTCTGCTGTCATCTGTGCAGAGTATGTAAATGCCCTTCTCTTATTTGATGATGACGTGGCAGTGCAGAAAGAATCACAGACATCCTTAACAGCCGATTTGCTGTGGAATATAAGTAACCTTCAAATAATGCTTTATGCTCTTAACTAATCAGGAATCTTTAGGCAGACTGACTGCACTGAACACTGCGTTTATTATACCAGCTCCTTAAACAGCATGATCTTTGCAGGCAGATGGTTAGAGGGTGTCCTAGCTAAAAGCATTTCCACATCATTTTGTGTTTGTATTTATTTTTTCTTAAAGTAAAGATATAAAAGAATACTTCAATATGGCTAGAGCTATATCACCCTTTAGCTCTCACCTGGTTTCCCAGTGAATATAATTACAGGGCTGAACCTGAACAGTACCTGGATGGAAGACCTTCTGGGGAAAAAAAAATGTTGCTGCTGGAAGTGGTATTAGTGAGGCCAGCAGGGGGCACTCACCCTGCGGTCTGTGTGGGGCCTAATGTCCCAGTATAGTGACGGGGATGCTATACTGTAAAAACAGCACCTCCTTCGGATGTGACATTAAACTGAGGTCCTGACTCTCTGTGGTCAGTAAAAATCCCAGGATACTTATCGTAAAAGAGAAGTGTCTGGCAAATTTCCCCCATTGGCCCTTCTCTATCATGTCCCCCTAATAATCTCCATTTCTGAATTGACTACATCACTCTCTCCTCTCCACTAATAGCTGGTGTGTGGGTGGAGTTGTGGCACAATATGGCTGCAGTTGCATCATCCAGGTGGATGTTACAACTGGTGGTGGTGGTTGAGGAGATTTCGCCTCCATAGAATGTAAAGCGCTTTGAGTGTCTAGAATAGCGCTATATAAATGCAAGCAATAAGGAACTTTGGTTGTTGTTCAGAATTCAGCTGTAGCATCATCCATCAGGTTTTCCCAGACCTCCACACTGCTATACTCTCATCTTGATGTTAAGCAATGCTAGATATATTTGCTGGATGTATTTTGAGCTTTAAAACAAAATATAAGGAAGATGATATCCTGATTTTTTTCAATTTGAGCTCATATGAATTAGTTATGGAAGTAATAAGACACTTAAGCAGTTGCACCTACACATGTGACCAGAAATTAGCAACAGACCAGCAGCGAAATTTAAACACACATCAGTAGATCCAATTTAAACAAAGAGCTCTGCGTTAGCAGCTATCATTAGCAACAATCTTCTCCCTCCTCCCTCTCTCCTTCTCTCCTGCTGTCAGCAGCCGGTGTTCTGTTTCAGATCACCTGTTTTACCTTGCTGACGGACACTGCTGATGATAAATGGTAAATGAGTGAGGAAAAAGCAAAGGGTTTGTTGATGCAGCCTGTGTTAATGATCATTTTTGTGCTAGAGGCACTTTGGTGTGCACTCACTTGCACATGTGATTATTCAGCCTCTTCGCCAAGATTTATTTCATTCATAATAGATGTGCGGAAACTCTGGATTGTGTCTTTTCTGACAGTAGTATGTTCTTTTTTTCCCCTCTCTGTCTTCTCGGTCTGAAACTGCCCTGATTTTCCTGCTGGGAGTTTTGAAGAATGTCCTCCATCTCCACAGGCTTCTCTCCCACGTCCTATTCACCGTGTCACTGTTACAAGCAACTCTGAAAACATGATTGATTTTGTACCTCGTGGCTCAAACGTTAACGTGTCCTGATGTTGTCAGCGATTGCATCGCAAATGGCACTGTTTCTGCAACGTTTAATAATGTTCATAAAGTCATGACTTCATTTACTTCAGAAGCTAAACGCCAGTAAATGCTCCTCAACTTCAAAGGAAAACTTTATAAATGCGTTTATATTGAAATGTCTTGATGTCATTGCGACTGCAGTTACAGTAATGAAAGGCAACTTTTCTCAATCACTATTTTCCACCAACATTCAATTCCATATGAACGAGAAATCCATTGTAGAACGAATAGAAAATGTTGGACTGCATCTATATGACGGCAGAGACTTTGTTCTGCTTGTTAACGATCTACGAGATGCAGAGTGCGATAGCTTTGATGACGTTGACATTAGAGTGAAAGTTGAGGCTTTGGAAGCTGATCTGTTTGAGCAGAGTTTGGAGATGCGGATTTGAGCAAGCTGGACAGATAACAGAACTAAAACTCTGCTGCATCAGTTTCATTACATAGAGATGAAACGAGGCCTAAATCCCACTGGTGCCATTATAAAGGTAGTCGAAGGTAATGTAGGACATCGTGGATACCGTCAAAAAAAGTCAGTTTCATTACAAAATAAATCTTGGATACCATTGAAGATCACTTGTTAATTAGATATTAAAGATTAATATGCAAGTTGCTCAGGGTGGATTTAAAATAAAATGATTTAATGCACTGATTGTAAACCTAATCTCAGTGATGTATCAGTGTGAATAACTTCCTCTCCTGCGCATGAAACAGCCCGGCTGCATCAGGTGGCAGTGCCCAGCACAACAGAGCTCATGCTCCCACTTAGCCCTGCTTATTTGGATGCACTCGAGGACACAATGGAAGTGCATTACTCACTCTCCATCCTCCCAGCAGCTGTAATTTCATAGCAGTTATTGCCTGCTTCCTACTTGACACACAATTCACTCTCTCTGGGAAAAGAGCCAAATAATGGGATTTAGCCTGGCTGCTAGCGTGAACATGCCACCGCTCCCCTAATTACCCTATCCAGACATGAGACTCGACGCTGTCAGCCCTGCATTGGCACCAGCGAGAGGTCAAATCTGTTTTTCAGCACAAATGGACTAATGGATTGAGGTCTCTCTTCCCTTTTTTGATGGCTTTGGGCTGGACTAAAAATAATGTGATTTTTGTTGTTGTTGTTGTTGTTGTTGTTCTTTCTGGATGACGTGTGAGCCGGGTACCGTGACACCCCAGTAATAGTACGGGAGAGAATGGCTTATGAGGCGCTATGTGTGAATAAAATGAGTCTTTTCTGAGTTTCTTCTAACTATTTGTGGACGTCCTTGTCCATGTCAAATGTACAGTATAACGTCTCTTAAGACATCTGCCTTCTGTCCTACATATTCTCTCAGCACTATGAAATAAATCAGGCTTCATAAAGTGCCAGTGCACTGCATTCTGTATGAACAATATTCAAGCGAATGAAATAAACATAATTATTTATACTTTTTTTTATGTATAAATCGAATCATTTCAAACAAAGCAGTCATGAACGTGGCACTGAACATGGCCGTCTGTGGATGAATTCATTTATTCAGGTCGTCTGCGAGTCTTTAATAATTACAGTCAGCAGCTTGTTTCTCATGGCCACCCAGCTACCGCAGTGGAGCTGTCAAAAACACGCTGGAACAATTTCATTTGCTCGTGAAAGGGAATGCTTGCATGCTCTCTAATCAGCCTTTGGGGTATTATTGGCTTGTTTATTTAGTGATACGAGGAACAGTAATGCTGCGGCAGGCCTTTGTTCCCTCTCTGTGACTGTCACACAGCATCCGAGGAAAAGATAGGGTCAAATAATTAACCAAATTAATGAGTTTATTCTGTGAGCAACTAAATGCAGGCAGATATTAGAACCGATACCTCTGTGAAAACCGCACATGGCTTGCTTTGTATTTGTTTTGGGAGGGAACGGGACACACATCTCATTAAGACTGGGAGCTGTTTAGAGTTATCATTTATATTTAATTGCAAACTGTATTAAAAAGTAGAGCTCTATTAGGCTTCCCTGATCAATAGTGGAATATGAAGGCTTAATGCTGCTGCTACTGCAATACTTAATTGTTTTTGTTCTCGCTTCCTCAGATCAAGAAGTGGACGAAAAGTAAACAGAAATAAAGCTGAAGGCTGTAAATAACTGTAGGGGGGTTTGTTCATTTGTAATACAGCCATTAGGTAGAGGTCTGTGTAAACAATGTATGATGTGAGGAATAAAACTTCTGGGTATGTGCTATTATAAAAAAATATCCAGTGACTAACCTGAAGTTGATTATATTCCTCTAACAGCATTCCAATAATATTTGGTGCTTGTATTTTATCTTATACCACAGCAATCTGCCAACAATTACATTTTTAAAAATGTGTTAATGTACGACTTTCTGTGCATTTGATCTGTTTATAGTTGCATATCATTTCGTAGAACATCTCCAAGACAAGCTCCTGTTCTCGCTTATATTATAACAACTATAAACACTCCAAAAACCTCTGACAGAAAGTCTGTCCCATGGTGGAAAACTTTCTCACTGTTACAACATGCTGACACTGGAGACTCCTTCCATTAATGTAAAATATGAGAAACCCTCATCATATCAATAATTAAATGTATTCTGTATTAAATAAGAACCCCATTTTATTAGCTTTCGATTCCATGAGCATCCGCCATACACTGAACGTGTGAAGCGATAATGTAATAGGATGAGTGCATTAATATAAACCTGTGATTTGAATTACAGCTGGAATAACTGTCAGAGCTTCTGCTCTTGAAAACAAAGCAGCAGACTAATCATATTTCAGAATTCAACAGGACTGTGGTATAAATAAATATAAATCTATAAATGCTCACCCCATGGACCTTTCTGAAAAGTGTGTGCGTGTTTGATGCAGTCATTTAATGAGGAGCCATTTTGAGTTTTATAGCGGCTGTTCTGGGCTTCATTAGAAACAGTGTCACATGTTCCCAGAAGAGCCCACTGTCCTGGGATGACACTCCAACATTGCAGAGTACAACATTACAATGAATTTGTGTGTGTGTGTGTGTGTGTGTGTGTGTGTATGCGTCACATATAGCCGCTGCAGGGTGACACTTCGGCGGTCTCTGATCAGCGAATAATTACCTCGGAACAGGAAGTGGTGCAGTCCACGAGGGTTGGGCTATGATGAATGGTGACCCCTGCAGTTAAGATGGCCCCCACAGTGTCAGTGCATGCCAGCCAGGGGGCAGGGCAGGAAATGAGGGCACTTTAGAGGACACTGCCACCATTAGGTCACTGCAGGAGTCCGCAACTCTCTAGACACACACACACACACACACACACAGAACAGGTGTCAGTGAGTAGAAGAATGACCTCGCTTTACAGAGTAGCGCTATAGCTCTGAATATAACTGTATTATACGCCATGAACCTCAATGATATATCTGTCTGTCTCGCTCCCTCTCTCTTTCTCTTTCCATTTAACACCCCACACCCCACCCTGTCAAGAGCAGACAAATATCATGTCGTGAGGATGATGGCACGCCTTCATGGAACGCTGCCTGTTTATTAGCAGCGGGCTAACTTTAAGAGAAACAGTGTTCATTAATGGACCGCATCCAGGCCTGATGAGGCGTCAGAGCTCGACCCGAGCAACATCAGCACCATAATGGCACACGGTAAACGGCGGCGATAATTGTCATCCAAATTGTACAGTGAGGCTGTCCAAGGGCTGACAGTGACAGAGCAATTATGGCAAGCCAAGCGGGCTGTGTCAAATTAGCAGCTCTGACGAGCTCCCATTTCTCCTAGCACGCTGACGGAGACGAGTGATAGCGACTTGATTGTGAGTGATAGGCGAGAAGCGGCTCGGGCACCCACGCGCTGATTTGTCAGTGGCTAGTTTTGGAGCGTTCAGGTATTGAGATGTTGTAGAGGGGGTTAGACAGTGACCTGACCAGGGAGTCTTTTAGTGCCAAGGTCATCAGTCACTGTTCCTGTCAGCCAGAGATCATGAGGCGCCTGCAGCTCGCAGCCATAATTACATTTGACATGCGATGGGGAGATATCTTCTTTTGTGGGCCTACAATGGCTGCATAATTTCTAATTGACTGCAGTTACAGTAGGAAAGTCATGCAATGGCCTTTTGTTTTGCAGCATCATGTTGGTTATCAGCTCACAAATCTTTAAGATGCTGCAGCAGAATTCACGCCAGCGTGTAGATTTGTAGTGTTAGGTATCGAAGGTGGAATTTTAAATGTGGGTATGTTTTGAGGAATTCCTCACAATAGTCTGTATCATGTGATCAAGTGATTTTTATTGGATTGGCTTTTTTTCTGCGTATGCAGTGTTCACCGTGTGTTTTCACTGAACCTAATTAAATATTAAATAGTTTCCTTTTCATACTTTTTTCTTCTTTTTGTTTTTTTTTTACACTGATTAGCATTGAGAGCCACATCTTCTGTTCCTCTACATATTGTGCCCTCATATATGCATTATTCAGGGTCTCAGTATTACCGAATGATCTAATGCAGGTGTTTATTTGAACGGGAATTTCATCATCTGCGTGTTTTTAATTGAATCACACATTTGACACTGTTGCATCCTGGATTCTGTTTCTTCCTTTTATATTGTGGAAGACTGTTTTTTTGTATGGGTGCATGGTTTTTATATCTCTCCAGACATTATAGGAATATCTGACAGTTCTGACTTTGTGGGGATGTTTGGCTTCTATTTAGCTTTACAAAAACTGCAGCTTTTACCTAAAAAAACTAAACAAAAAAATCTCAACTAAAAGTGCATTTTGGTTAATGAGGTTAATATTAGGGTTAAATTTATGTGTAGAATAGGATTAAAAAGCTGCATTAATAATTATGCCAATGAAAGGTCCTCATAAGGGTAGTAAGGCAAACGTGTGTGAGTGTGTGTGTTAGAATTGACATGCCTTAGTTTGAATTTGCATGCCCTTACTTTCTGCCATTAATGTCACTCTCGGCTCATCACTCTCAAATTATATTTAATAATGAATGGCTTTTGGCCGTAAATGTTAATGCAGGACTGTGTCGGATTTTATGTCCTGGAAGTGACATCGTCTATTTAACTTCTTTTGGTCTTACATAGTAGTTTTACACTGTCATTATAAGGAAGAAATAATTTCTTTGATGCTTTCTTATCACTTTATGCTCCATCTCTGCCAACTTTTATACAAACACATTAATTACACATTCATTAACAAGGTTTTTTTTCTCTCTCTTTTGTTTGAAGGTTTAAAGGTGAAGATTTTTAGTGTTATAGTAATATAGAGTAAAAGTATTTGAGGTTTGAGGATTTAGCATTGATTTAATACAAACACGATCTGCCCAAAAGTATGTGGACATCTGACCATCACACCCATACAGAATGTGGTTCTTCTCCAGATTGTTGCCGTAAAGTCAGAAGCACAGAATTTCCTTTGTATGCTGTAGCTTCAAAATTTTGATTCACTTGAACTAAGCGGCCCAAACATGTTCCTGCATGACAGTGCACCTGTGCACAAAGCAGGGTCTGTGAAGACCTGATTTGCCAAGGTTCATGTGGAAGAACTCAAATAAACTGCACAGAGTTCTGACCTCACCCCCACTGAACACCTTTGGGATGAACTGGAACACCGACTGATATCAGTGCCTGAGCTCACTAATCCCCACAGCCACGCTCCAAAATCTAGCGGAATCTTTCCCAGAAGAATGGAGGTTATTATAACAGCAAAGCGGGGATTAATCTGGAATAACATGTTCAACAAGGACATATGGGTGTTATGGTCAGGTGTCCACATACTTTTGGTCCCACTGTGTACCTTTATTATAAGTTATTCTAGGGCTTTTGGCTGTGTGAGTTGCGTTTGATCATTAGTATCACATGACTATAACATGTCTAGGATTTACCTGCACTAAGGACTTGATAACTTACCTAATCCCCCGGAAGTTTCACTTCTCTGAAACGTCCTTTTAACCATTGTCTATATTTTATTATTCTGAGTTTTAAACTCTGCTGATACTTGAAGTGTCTTTATACTGAAAGCACTTTTCCACAAGATATAATGGAATCTTCACCAACATGTCAATTTTGGCTGATATACCGTATATTACCTGTGGTTATTTCTACTGCTCATTTTATAGAAGCTAAAGTATTGAGTAATCTTTCAAGATGCGTGCAGGCACAGTCCGTACAAATGTACTGACATGATGGATTAGACAGGACTGAAATCCCAGAGATGCACTGGTAATAATGACAATACCCCACCTACCCATGTAAAACTAATCCAGTCCGAATAGGGTTTTAGTGACTGTCAGTTTTGTTGATCTTTCCAAAACACATCCTGTCTTCAAGCATCATTGCTTATCCTCATGAAACAAGATGAGTATGCCAAATTAGAGTGGCTTGGCCTTTAATTATTCACACTGTCCTCCATACAGCCTTTCTAAAAGTGTCTTCATCTTTTCGCTGTCTAAAATGTGTGTGTGTGTGTGTGTGTGTGTGTGTGTGTGTCTGCTTTACATGCTGGAGATGCTGATGACGAGACGATGCTCCTTGATGACGTGTTGGATTCGCTTTGCTTCAGATGCGTGTTGGGAATTTAGTCAAAGAGCCATGAACGTCATCAGCTCTTAGCTCACTTTGACTCATAACTGTCTGCAAATGACTTTTCTTCTCTCTTTTCTCGCACTTCGCTGGTCATGAGAAAGGGAAGGGGCAAAAAGTGGGGCGTTTTAGAGTTACTAAAAATCAGACTCTATTGTGTTCACTGAAACACATCCACCAGCCGGGGAAATGCCATGGAGTTTGTGTAAAATTCATGTTGCGGTGAATGATTAAACTAAAGCACACTTGGGCCCTGAAGCAGAGCTGCTTTAATAAGAAGTAGAACAGGTCCACTGCTTGTTTGTCAGCAGTTTTGGAGGTGGCACATGAGACTTTGTCCCCTAATGAGACAGAGAGACTTTGACAGGGACATTTATTTAATTCTCCTCTGTCTGTGCTTAGAGATGAAGTGTCTCTCTCTCTCTCTCTTTTCCTTTCCTCGTCTTCTCTTGACAGGGGCACCATGGCACATGGGATTTGTTTCTGTGGCCAGGGGTTGTCAAGCGAGACAGCCAATAAGCAATCAAAGTGGCGTGAGTTGCTGAAACAATGGAGCAGGCCTTCTTTCGGAGGTGCGACGCGCCAAGTCTTGCATGTATAATTAAGTGAGGGAAAGAGCCAAGGCTACTTAATCTTCCACCTAATGGCGATTCTCTCCATCACTGGCTTTCTCTGGGGGGCATACCCCATAGACCACTCCCCGGGTCACCAGTGTCCCCCAATTGTCATTGGAGAATCTTTTTTATCAGGCTGAGAGGTGTTTGCTTGCGATCTGGCATTAATCCATTCATCATTGCTTTGTTCCTTTAAGAATGCATAGGGCAGACCAAGGGTCTGTCGCACCAGCGATTTATCATCTGTGGAAAAAGAGAAAGAGATATAATGGGCTGAGATATATACGAGATGCATATTTCACACATGCACACACTGCCGTGCAAGGTTGTCTTTTTTTCTTTTCCCTTTTACTGTTTTGAAGGTAGCGCATAGGGAACTAGTGTGTATTGTACAGTGGGGTTGTATAGTGACATTGCAGTAAAGAAATATACATAACGTCCCCTAATTAGCTCCACTCTCACTCACCACACCTCACGCATTAGATGTGGATGTTAATTAGGCTATTTCTTCTGACCTTTTCTTTGAATCATTTGCATGCTGTTAGGATCGGGGGATGTTTCAACTACAAAATCTCGTTACCAGTGGGTTAATTTTCTAATTCAGTCTCAGTTTAATTTGTTTATTTTAAAAATGATTTATTCCAGACTCATATTTAAGCACATATTTGAAGTGGCTTCTAACACTATGTGGTAATGTGGTTCAACAGGAGATAAGCAATAGTCAACTCACTGGCTCTGGTGTTTGTTGAACACTGAGATCGAACCCCAGGAGACAGCACAGCCCTCTCCTCAGCACAAGTGTCCATGAACATAGATGCTGACATACAGGACAAGACGCAATGGCAGAGCCTGTGATTTAGCCCAAATGGGCTGCACTGCTGCGCTCTATAATACAGACTATTATGTGGTCTCACCACTGACACTAATCGGATGTTACAGTGATTTAAAATGATTTAATGGCTCCCAGGTTGGGCCCCTAATGGCCTTCTTTATACTGCAATGCGTATTATGAATGTGAATGACAGTGTTTTGAAGTGCCTCTGTTTTTCTCCTACATCTGCTCAAACAGTGCGACAGGTGCTGCTTTTCCGTTCAGGAGAAATGAGCGATAAGTGGGGGAGGGCATGCCGTGACACCTCAGACCCCAGCCTTTCATTGGATCTTCTCCTATTGTCCATCGTCTCTAACACGTCACAGGATTGGAGTTAATGTATAGCTGCCACTGAGGCATGTGTGCTCCTGCTGAGTCAGAAAAATAACAAAAAAGGACAGGACCTTGCATCCTGGAGGCAGTTGGGTCCAAAAAGTGACTCATTTTAAATGATTCAGGGACAAGGGCATAATAATGGCACAGTGATGGAGCAGAGATTAAGAGCAGGGTCAGTGTAAGTCTCTCTTAATGTAGAAAAAAAACAGCTTATTTGTGTATAAAAAAAAAAAAGAAAAAAAAAACTATGGACAAGTATGTAATTCTTGTTCATTATTTGTCTTCTGCAGTATTAAAAATTATAAACCTAGTAATAACATAAAAAAACCGTTATTTAACAGAGAACAATGTATAATTGCGGATATGAGAAAATTATCTAATTATTTTAATATACTATATAACTAATCATTTCTCTCAGGAGCCAGTATTTCAACCATGTCTTTTGGACAGAGAACACGTTCTTGATAAAATGACAAGCAACGTTTTTTTTTTGTTTGTTTCTGTCTTATTAACTTTAAGAGGAAGATAAACATGAACATGGTAAGGGAATGTTTTAAATTTATTTTATGGGTATTTTAAGTGACTTGTGGACTTTCCACAACATGATATGTAAACACGCTTCACATGTCTTTCTTTAATACACAATTTGTCAATATTGTGCTTTGTTGGCAAACTGCTTTTGGGAAGATCTGTTAAAAGAAAATAATATACTATAACAACACTCCTGTCATGTTTTATTCCTTCAGCAACCATAATTACCATAGAAATAAACCTGTGGCAGTATCATAGTCCAACAAATGTTCTATACAGCACCAAAGCCACTTGAGCTGTCATTAGATAAGATTTTGTAGTGCAAGGCTTAAATATAAATTAATTTCCACAGTTTATTTCACAAACAGGATCAGACCATTTAAGTATTAGGTATATTACTTAGTACTCTATAATATTGACACAGTAAAAATATTACAGTCTCACGTAGCTATGCTTCATGGAACCACGGGTGTCTCCGGACCTCACTTAACCCTGTGGGAGTATCATATTTAAACATATTTAGCATAAAGCCCCAGCATGAAACCATTTAGTATTGTGGTAATATTGGTTATTATAATGTTCCATAGTACAGCAATAATATTCTCATGGTCTAACATATACTAATCATTGTTACCACAAGTATTACAGTCAAAATATTATTGTATATTGATCCACAGTTTGATGACCATTATTGTAATAAAATCCAACAGGAAACACATACTAAACTGTTGTCCATTTATGTGATGGAACAGCTTGGATCTATGGAGTGTTTCTAAAATCCAGTCATAAATTAAATATCAGTACTACTTTGCAGCTGTACTGCATCTCTGTGGGTCTATGGAGTTTGTTTCTACTGTATATGTTCTGGATACAACATTATATGTTGTTTTTTTCTGAAAATATGAAGGATATTTGACCATATACTTCCTCATTTTGTTGCGAATCAAATCCAAACTTGGAATTTGCCTATGTCATGAACACTGACTAGGACTCCTGAGGAGCAGGCAAGCCCTGCACACATTGAGTCCTCTCCAGCACGAAGCTCTGGAAGGCTGGAAGTCTGTCTCCCAGTCATTACAGATGGTTTACTGGCTAGACGAGACCTATCGATTGTTGTAGTGAGGGGTGGCTGTGGGGTTAAGCTAACTGGACCAAAGTCCCAAGCATCTGTGTGTGAACTTTTCCTCCCTAAAGTCACGGCCTTGCCTTCATTAGTATTAAACACCCAAAGCATTCTCAAAGCCATCCATCAAACGGCTCTCTATATTCTCCTGTCGATAAAAGGGGAAACGGATAACCAATCAGTCGAGGTTAAGTGCTGTTAGTGTTTGGGGGAGATTAGAAGCCGGAGGATAGGGTCATAACTGGACATTGGGTAAATACAGCTACACCTGCCACTCATACATCTCTTTTTCTTTTCTTGATCCATCTTACAGCGTTTTCTTTTTGTTAGATCCCACTATCCACAGGCGTTTTAGAGAGAGGGAAGTGAGTGAAGAGAAAAGCATCAGGATTGACAGCCCTAGCAGTCATTACACGCTGGATTGAATACTAGATTACTTGAAAGTGGCTGAGGGTCAAGCACCAGCGTGTTCCCTTTTGGCACTCAATGACTTTAATACCCAGCACTGTATTAGACAATTACTGCAAAGCCCGGTCCACACCTCAGCCACCACTCCCCTATCATGCCTGCTTTTTACAACCGCCATTAAATAAATATTAAAAAAAAAAGGAAAGAAGAAAAAGCCTGGCACGTGAGGCTTGGCTCCAGATCACGCCACACAAATAGCAGCTCCATTTTGAGTCAATCGCTCTGTGTCAGCTGTCCAAGATGGCCACCTGGAGAATCAACCACATCACCCTTCCAGATGAAGCGGAGAGCCCTGAGACACAGCCACTCCACAGTCCATTACAGTAGCATTCCTCTTAACGCTCACTTCACTAAATTACATGACTCAAGCCCCTGCCTGCCTTTCCTTTTCTTCTGGGTGAATGATATGACCTTTAGGTGCTTTGGTGACAATTACAGAAAGCGAGAAATTGAATTATTAGCTTTTTTGTGCCGGCGGAGGCTGTGTAGGCGTAGTTGTAAAATGCAGTAATTATTTAGCTAAATTGTCATATTATATTTCTTCCCTTCTTTTGCACAGGGAGTTATAAAAGAGGCGACGTGCTGGTTGTTGTTCAGAAGGGTCTGGAAGAGAGTAAGTGATTTAAATGGTTAGTGTAAGCTCGGCTCAATGTTGCTTGTCAATAGGAACAAAAGACGTCTTTTTTAGAGGTCACTGAGAGAAGGTTGGAACGGTAGAAAGCCGTACACCACCACTCTGCTTCTCCTTCAGCTCGCACGAACCAGTTTTAGACATGGTGATTTAGCCTAATGCCTTTCTGTCACTCTTTTTGTCTCTCTTTCTGGCTCTCACTTCATTTTGCTCACTCATTCACTCACTGAGTCACTTTTTCAGTCTCCTTTATATATAGTAATAACTACATTGAGCTAGGGTTCTTTTGTTGGCCTTTTTTCCCCTCTTCTTTTTCCCACTTTCTTTCTCCAATGTGCCTTTGCCAGAGCTCAGATTATAAGTGTGTGCACAGAGAGGCCGTAATTATTTTTGCTCCAGTATCACGCAGAGACAAGGCTTTTGCTTAGTGGCTTGTATCAGGCCCTGACAGCGCTTGGTTTGATTACTGTATCCCATGATTTAGCAAACCCTAAACCATGGTGTTGCTAATTAGGTAGCGTTGAGTGGAATGGATGACTACAAGGTCCTCTCAAGGTCATCTCTGCCTCACAAAAGCCTGGCAATAAATTTGAAGTTTGAGCACATGGGGGGGGGGGGACAGGACGCAAAGGGTCCAGTGAATATGAAGATGAAAGTCCCTGGACTCCTCGTTTTGGTGCTCCGTTGCTCTTGCTAGGGTCTAAGCGCTGTCATGTGCGTTCACAGATCTGCATTAACCTTTTCTTTTTACTCCCCCTTCCGCCTCCACTCTCTTCCTCTTTGGCCACATTTGTTTTTGAACCATACAGGCTGACAGCTGCAGCAGTGGGCCTGTCAAATCTCTGCTATCTATTTGTATAAGTGCGGATGATGCACAAATCTTCCATGATACTGATCTCTTTATGATGATGCAGTGTGAGAATGCACATGTGAATGTGCGAATGTGATGTTGTTTATGTCAATGCTGATGCGTGCGTGATACACACTATTTAGATCCCAGGAGATTAAAATTCTTAATTAGCCACCAATCAGTGCAACCCCATATCTTTTTCTTCTTCCCACCTAGAAAAGCTTGTCTAGCGTGAAATAAGATGCACCGCCCTTAACCTTTTTTGTTTCTCCTTCTAAAGGAAGACCAATTGTTTCTGTGAGCACCATGCTTGGCTGCAAGGACAGTCAGATATCTAGAGGATCCTCGACACCCCTAGCCCATTTACAGTGGCACACATACAAGAGCTGTTCATTTTCCTTGATAAAGAATCTTCCCACTACAATGGAGTCTTTTTATTTCCATGCACTATAAAGAGCATTTACGGCTAGTGCATTTTTCAGGGAAAATTCATTTCACTTTATTTTAATTGGTGAGGTTAGGTAGTGTGTTAGGGGATGGTTCTGAGAAGGAAGTACAATATAGTGGCTTCATTACTTGTTCCTTCATTTGCGGAATGTTTTATCAGAATCTGCGTACATAATTACTGTTCAAATTCAGAAGATGGTGCTGCTAATAAATGGACAAATCTTGAATATAGTTGAGATAATCAGTATCTGTATTGGCTGCTCTGAAGCATGTCGCTACTTCATATATATATATATATATATATATATGTAAATATAAGCACCGGACATTGTCCATT
>JAOUWY010000027.1:12326059-12340066 GCA_025728095.1 Prietella phreatophila
TGTGTGTGTGTGTGTGTGTGTGTGTGTGTGTGTGTGTGTGTGTGTGTGCTTTGACAGTGAGCGCTCAGTGTCAGACCCTTACTGTTTTTTACGCATGGAAATATTGAACGCACGCGCCTTATTCCCGAGTTTGTGTGCTCGTTTTTTCTTTTTTTTCTTTTTTCTTTTAAAGCCTTCAAGTCTTTAAGCCAGTGAAGGAAAGCAGAAGCCAGAAAATGTACGTCTGGCTCTTTAAAAGCACCAGCGGAGTTTCTGGTTTGTCTGGAAACAGCAGCAGCAGCGGCAGACTAATTGCCATGCGCTTCCGGATAGAAACTGGCAGCAACACAGCGTCTTGAAAATGAGTCACCGGGACCAACAAAGAAACTTCAGTGCGCAGCAGGGCCGATCTGCCTTTTCCCTTGCTTCATCTGACTGTCTGGGTCACTCCCGGTGCACACTTGGCCTCTGGTCAGTTTAATTTCACTCAGACAAAGTGGCCGGACAAGGCACTTCTTATTGGACGGTTTCAGGTTATATCAGGGATGACCAACTGTGGTCTGATTTCCCTGCTCACACACCTGAATCAGGGTGTAGTAGGTGTGAACTACATTGGTCCACTGAATCTCTGAGATAAGTGTTCCTGAAGAGTAGTGGGTAAAGAAGTGGTCTGAATGGCCCTCTCTTGGAGCAGCCTGCTGAATTTTTCCACTGAGCAGGAAGAGGCGCGCGTTTAGTCATGGCTCAGTCATGTCTGCACACAGCAACTAATCTCATTACGGGTTTCCGTTCACGCTGTAGCTGAACGACAGACATAGACAATGGCTCCTATAAACTGTTGTGTTCACACAGCCATTAAAGCCTAGAAGCTAGGGCTTCTAGAGTTTACATCACCTATATGCATATGTAAAAGCTGTTTAAAACTTTTTTCCATTCACTGGGGGTTTTGGTCCACTTGAAAAAGCACTGTCCACATCCTGGAGTGCACCACCTGATGTGTATACTCATCCCAGGTTTACCCTTGGGAAATGTTGTGGATGTGCATGCTGTATCGTCTACTGATTTAGTCTGTTGCTTGGTTTTTGTTTTTTTTTCTTAACTAGCATTCCTCATTTACTACTTGGACCCCTATGAGGATATGAAGGGGAGTGTGGGGAAGCATATGAACTTGGGAGTTGCTTATATCTAGGCAAAAGTTCTTTTCCACATAAGCTTTTGTGTCTTAACGTTGGATAAAGAAGAAAAAACATGCCATTTCTGCATGTTTTACATATCCAAATTGATTTTCATGATCTTTTAACACTTGCTGAGGATAATTAAGGTTAATGCATTAAATGAAGGCTTTAATGATCTGTTCACTCTCAGGCATCACCGTGTATCACTAACCAAGCAAATACACAATGAATGAATAATGGCACAGAAATTATTTCTTTGCAGTGTTTGGAGTCATTTGCTTGGCCCCACAATAGGTTTAGCTGCTGCCCAGAAGGGAAGAGGAAATCTTCCATTTGTGCCATATGTCTGTGCTGTCCCCATGTTTCCGGCTGGCTCCCTGCAGCAGGAATTCCTACCTTTCAGTTTGGGAGCGGCATTTCCCAGGAAGCCGCCTTTCAAAGGAGAATTGGAGGAAGTCCTGATTCGGACAGTTTTACGGTTGCTCAACGCAAATGCTCGACTCTGGGGATGCTAGAGCAGGAAACAATTTTATGTTGCTTCATTTGAGGTTTAAAACAGGGCAGCTGGGTGTGGGAGAGAAAACTCTGTCTAATTTGGATCGAGGCTTCAGCATCACAGGGGCAGATGGAAAAGGTGCAACTTTAATTGTATGCAAATGTATGATAGAGTACAAACGAATGGGAATGTGTTTGTATATGTGTGTCTTGAACTTCCTGCCCAATAACTCCAGCCTATCTTGGCAGAGTTTGAGACGTTCCTGACCACATTCTCCTTTGTCACAGTACAAGCATCCTGGACTACATCGGTGTATGTGTGTGTCACAATTACTCACTCTCTCTGTGGTCTCTAAGTTTAGAATTTAACAAAAACTTTCACATAGCAGTAATACATGGGGACCATCCAAACCAATCAGCGTGGTGAAGGTTCAACTTGCAAAGCCAGTCCACCTCATGTCTGAATCCCTACAAATCCCTCCCTACTGCCGAATATTTTGGGGGCAGTTTGAACAATTGTGTGCTAGAGGTGAGACAATGGGAATATTAGTTGATGTGGGTTAGACAGAAACATGTCAGAAACAAGACATTTCAAAAATTAGCCAATCAGTGAGTCCCTCTTCGCCAATAAAACTGTCAGAATTAGTGAGTCAGACAGGCTGCTTTCATACCCAGCTCACTTTCTCTCTCTTACCCCTCTCTCTGTCTCCCTGTCATATAATTAGTCCCTTGTCTCTACTCATTGCACTGTACCTCGTCATTCATTCATGTGTGTGGCAGTTGCAGTCCTAGGACAGTAAATTGAACCAGAGTTACATCATGCCCTCTGGTGCTTGAAACTCAGTCAGACAGGGTGGGTTGGAGTTTATGATGGCCTGTCTGAGCCAGCAATCTCCTGAGATGAAGCACTGCATGGTGGGACAGGTAGAAGAAGATTAACAAAGGAAAGACAGAAATATGTTAAAGGAGCTGTTTGTAATTTTTTAGAGCTCTGTCTTGCTACTGAGGTCAATTGCAACTGAAGTGAAAACAAGTAGTTCCTTTCCTCCTGATTAACCCCATCACTCTGTTGAAATGTAAGTGCATTATGGGTAACATGTTTAGGCAGAAAGGCAGCTCTGAGCAACTCTGTTCTGGCTGAGGCCTGAGGGGTGGAGATAATGCATCGTCTGGAAAAAATGTGAACGGAAGTTTTAAATGAAGAAAACAGTCATTTAAGTTGCACTGCATTCTAAGCTATCCTTGAAATTATTTCATTATAACAGGTCTAGAAACACTTATCATAAAGTGCAAACCTTTAACTAACCCCTAGTTTACTGTATTGTATTGAAATAAAGATCTCACATGCACAAAATGGTGCTACATGCACATACGCTCTATGTATTAAATATTGTTACTAATCTGACCCTTCCCATTAGAGCTGTCAATCACATGCAGGTCTTATCCTTAATTAGAAGCTTATTTTTCACCTTCCCTCTAGTCTACAGTACACAGCCACTCCAATCATACCTCGATCCCATCCCACATCTCAGCCTGCCCCATCCAGCATCCCGATGTACATCATATATTCTGTTTTATCTGAAGAAGAAATCCTAGAGGCAGTTCCTATAGTAAATCCTAATGTTTCTTTTGAGCTGAATTTGGCTTTCAGAAGTTTAAAGATGCAGCATGTAATTTAAAAAAGTGTTAATAGACCTAGAATTATATCGTGTAGTAGAAGGTCTTGGCAGGTGGACATCGTTTTTTTTTCTTTTAAGTTCAGGAACTGTGTGCGTTTCAAAGCTCATACGAGAGACTTCATCAGACATGAGCTGAATCTGCTGAATCTAGGAAGTCCAGTTGCCAAGACTTTCAGAGTGCTACTACTATGAGACATTCATCATGCTCTGGATGACTGAAAACCTTCATGTACATGTAATAATCATATACTTTTATAGACATGGACTCAACATTTCAATGCAGATATCTAGTTTATATATTTCATGCAGGTGTTTATATTTTTCTGGCCTACTTGGACTGGAACAAACCTGCTCAGTTCTGCCTTTAAAAGGACATATGTAATGTGAAAGGAGCCGACGGGGTCAGCTGAAGGGATTGGGAAAAGCTTGTCTGAGTTTTCGCTGCAATTGCATTTTGTCTCAGACAGCAGAGGGGTCTACAAGTAACAAACTGCTCATTTAAGGCCTGCAGTGTTATTAGAGGCCTACAGCCGGATTAGATATACTTCGGCCTCTCCTCTCTGATGGTGTAGTCTATGTCAGGCTGTGTGCCCCAAGTTAGTGAGCTGCTCGAACAATGCAGCTAATGTTCTCTCCGGTGAGACACTAAATCAGAGTAAAGCACCGAGCCTCTCCTGCCACTGAATATGTCTTGCTCACACACACTACATGTCTGGCCAACGCTCTCTATAGGTCCTCATACAGATGTTTCAGATGTGGAGTCAGCGGATCAGTTGTAATGTTATTGATGCTATATTGACACTGAAACCATGCCCTATTTTCTTTATAATATGGTGTGTGAGGCAATGAGGCATTCATGGAGCTGTAATCTGGTTTGAATTTGAGCTGTTTTGAAGCTGTAGACATCCTGTGGAGTGTGATTACAGTCTCTGTCCTGTCTTGGACTCTGCAAGGAAACCAGTGCTGTGTGTCATTTCAGGATTTCTAAATAATTCAGAAAAGACGAAGTGCTTCACTGCTCTTATCTGTTTTGTCCTGCCTGCCAGTGATTTCTGTGTGTATGTGTGTGTGTGTGTGTGTGTGAATATCTGCATCAGATTCTGGCGTTCATCCTTTCTGCTAGTTTTGTTCCAGTTGGTTTTGAGACATATTAATAATTAATCTAAGGGAGATATCTTCTTACACCCTACTCAGGCCATTTTATTTCATGTTATCTCTTTCAAACCTGTTGTTCTACCACTTCTTTTTTCCTCCCACCTTCTTCATCTTGTATCTCATTCTATTTTCCTTTTACACCTTCTCTTTTTCTTTTCCCATCAACGCCACACCCTTTGCCACCCTCCTGAATCAGACAAACGCTGTGTTTACCTTGGCCTTATTTCCTGACTGTATGTTTGGCTTTTATGTAGCGCTTTCTTCCTTTCTTACACTCACATTCCTTCTCAGAGAATCCTTCATATACTATTGAGCACACATGCTTGCTTCCAGTAAGGCAGAGCTATCCCCAGATCAGCACAGCTTTCCTGCTTGCTCGCCTGTTGTTGTTTATTAGACGGTTTGTTAATATGCAACAGAACAGGAAATGCTTGCTGAGTTAGAGGGAGGGAAGAGCCTGGTGATTTTGTTCAGAAAATGAATAGCGTTTTTCCTCCTAGTTGCTGTAAATGTGCATAATGGTTGTGGAATTACAATAGGTTTCTGAGGGATTGATGTATTCGTCACACAATTTCTGAGCAAAAAAATGTAGTAAGTGAGCATAGAAGAAGCAAGGCTCACTTATAATCTAGACCTTCTGTGAGAGGTTTCCTTAATACTAAAAATCTGTGAATATTAGACAACAGATCCACTGTACAGTCTCTGTTAAAGCCCAACTAAACTATTTAGGGTCATCTAACTGAGCAACACCTTTGTGTAAACAGAAAATCCACACAGACACAAAGGACTACTTTCTGGTTATTCCTGATAGATGAAAATTGTGTATCAGAACTGAGTTAAACAGCAATCATGTCTTGCTATCAGCAAATATGTAAGGAAAACACACTCAACAGTCAGTAAACCCAGTAAGCTCAGCAATTTCATAAAACTCAGGGTGCTTTTGCATGCCCAACAAATACATACGGTGTAGTTTACTTCTGATAAGTGATGCTAGAAGGAAACTTCAGGAATGCTATGACATTATGGTTGTGTGTTGACTGGAAATGTTCATTTAACTACTTACACAGTCGGTCAGTCTTTTCACTACTGAAGCTTTGTCATTCAAATCACAGCTTATGCTCAGCTCATTCAATATTTAGTCCACAACAAAATGCAGAAGTTAAATATGCCGTCACAGTGAATTTCTCTTTCTGACTGCGGTGCGTGTGTGTGCGTGTTTGAGGCAGACATGGAGAGTGCCATCACATTGTGGCAGTTCCTGTTGCAGTTGCTGCTGGACCAGAGCCATAAGCACCTGATCTGCTGGACGTCTAATGACGGCGAGTTCAAGCTGCTCAAGTCTGAGGAGGTGGCCAAGCTTTGGGGTCTGAGGAAGAACAAAACGAATATGAATTACGATAAACTGAGCCGAGCTTTGCGCTACTACTATGACAAGGTAATACACTCACGGCGTAGAATAAAATAGTTTTAAATAAAGAATACAGCACTGTATTTTACATTGTACATTATAAGCCTGTATTAATGTATGAAGGTATTCTTTAGGCACAATAGCTGAGTGTTTATGTTGCTCTTTAAAAATGTGCTGTAGGGAGCAGGGTGGTGCAGTGGGTAGTGTTGCAGCCTCACACCTACTGTACAGAGTCCCTAGTTTGATCCTGAGCTCAGGTTACTGTCTGTGCAGAATTTCACACATTGCCAGTTTGGGTTTTATCCAGCTTCTCCATTTTCCTCCCAACTCCCAAAAACATACCGGTATGTGGACTGGCGAATTCCCCCTAGGTGTGAACGTGGGTGTGCATGATGCCCTGCACCTCATGCACAGGTTTTGGATCCACCATGACCCTAACCAGGATAAAGCTTTTACTGAAAATGAACGAATCAATAAAGAAACTATAACATTTGCAAACTATGAAAATAATTTTGTGGTTTATAAAATTTGATCATTTTCAATGAACAGAAAACAGCCTTGCCTTTTATATTGTACATAATAAGCCTGTATTCATTTATGAGGAGATTATTTGAGGTGTTATTAAATGAAATAATTAGGAGGAATTTATGTAATAACTTAATGCATCCGAGTCTATATAAAATTCTAAACGTTAGCTAAACAATGAACTTCAGCTAACTCAACAATTAAGGGAAACTAAAATCATGATCACAGTTAAAATACAATGAATGGTTTATTTACTGTTGTTTTATCTTTCTCGCAGAATATTATAAAGAAGGTGATTGGTCAGAAGTTTGTGTACAAGTTTGTCTCGTTTCCTGACATCCTGAAAATGGATCCTCAAGCGGTGGAGCTTGGCCGAGAAGGGGGCAGCATTATGTTACAAGAGGCTGAGTCTGATGGAGGGGAGGGGGAAGAATCTCCAAAACTCTCTCTGTCATCGCTGAGAAGCCCCGCTGGCAGGAACGAATATCTTAACTCTGGCCTGTACTCATCTTTTACTGTTAGCTCCCTCCAAGGCCAGCCTCCACTGCTGCATCCAGTCAAAGTGGAGAAAAGGAGAGGGGTGGAACGAGCGGAAGAAGGACCAACCGTGATTAGGTTTGTCACCAATCGGTCAGAGAAAGCAGTGCCCCTCCCGTCCTCTCCTGACCCTACCTCATCAGAGGTTTTCTTCAGCTCAAAAGCCTCCCCTAATTCCTCTCGTTCATCATCCCCGTCTCATAGCCCATCCTGCTCACGGAGGCTGAGCCCAGAGGCTCGGATGGACGAATCAGAGCAGAACGCTCAGCCTCTCAATTTATCATCTGGCCACAGAGAGCGAGCCCAGGTGCAAGCCTCACCCCTCGAGAGGAGGAGTTGCACCAATGGACTTCCTCCCAAAGCTCGGAAACCCAAAGGTCTGGAAATCTCAGCTCCTTCCATACTGCTTTCAGGAAATGACCTGGGTTCTATTGCCCTTAACAGCCCTGCATTGCCCTCAGGGTCTCTCACACCAGCCTTCTTTACTGCACAGGTAACACACACCCTCATGCACACACAACCTCACACACACACAAAGTTCCTCTGGGTGGTTTTCTACCCTCAGACCACAAGTTTAGGTATTTAAGGGATAATAGGTAAATAGTAGGCAGAGTTTTAACTGAAAGAGAGAGTGAGACAGGAAGAGAGAAAAGGGGAGAGAGAGGGAGGGAGGAGTGAGACCTGTAAGTGAAGCCATATGTCTGTAATCCTGCGCACTACAGTGCAGTGACACAGGACAGAGAGAGAGAGTTGAAATTGATTTCATGTGTCTCTCAATGGCCGGAAGCTGGTAATCCAAGGTCTTTGACCTCTGAAGAGCAAAACATTCTCTCTCTCTCTCGCTCGCTCTCATTCATTAGAAAAGGGATGGATGTTCTACAGTATGTTTTATCACTTTAAACTCCTGAAGTTATTATTCAATTATTATTCTTAGGGTATATTATTTATTATTCAGTAACTATTATGATTTATTCACTAATTAAAGTGAAATAAATAGAAATGGTTATTTTGCTGCGGAATTAAAGTGTTGACCCAGAGACAGGAGAGTGCTCAGAATATCAATATAATATACAGTAATGTCTGCAATTCTAGTTAAGCCTTATTTAGATATATATCTTATGTAATACATTGCATACCACATTGACGCTTGTATTGTGATCATAAAAGTAGCTGCTGATTCCTACAATCTTGTACATAACTCCGAAGCGTCCACGGTTACATGCTGACCCTGCCGCTAAATAGTATTTGAATATATTTGACTCTTTATTTTTAACTGTTGTGTAGCAGTCAGATCTGCAGTTTGTACATCACAGCCGCAGCTCGCAGAGAAAGCATGAAACATGGACTTTGATCATGAGCAACACTTCTCCTCTCACCAAAAACAAGAACCATATGCACGCCCACACAATCTGAGCCCACACTGTGACATTTTGCATATGTCTAATCAAAAGTTGAATCTTCCTTCACTGACCCAGTGAATGTGTGTGTTTCTACTTCTTGCCTGTAGACTCCCTCGGGTTTGCTGCTGGCTCCTAGCCCTCTCCTATCCTCCATTCATTTCTGGAGCAGTCTGAGTCCTGTCGCTCCTCTTAGCCCAGCACGACTACAGGGACACGGATCCCTTTTCCAGGTACAAACACACACACCACTCATAAATGGCTTAAGCATCGTGCACATTAATAGGGAAATGGTAATAAAGTAAATATTTAAAGATAGTGTGCTGGGTGCAGTGTGTGTGTGCATGTAGGCGGTGTTTGAAATTAGGCGAACACATTTAATGTGAACAGAGTTATCTGTGTTTCCTATTATGAGCACTGGGCTGAATGTCTGGATGAGTAGATGAGTGTGTGTGATGTGACGAGTGTGTATTTGACTGTTTAAGCGTGTGAGTGAGGATCGGTGTGTGTGGTGGTTTGCATGTACTTTTGCTCAGGCAGTGTGTTTCTGTTTGGTGTCGTGTTTCACTGCTCATGTGAGGGAGAGGGGAAATCCTGTGGATACTTCCTGTTATGGCTCAAGGGAGACTGTCTGCATAGTGTGTGTATACGTTTAAGAACGTGTCGCTTTGTGAGGGGTAGGGTGTGGCTCTACTGCAAACAGCACAACAGGAAACAGATCAGGTATCCGAGGCAACCTTTTTGACAATGCTTGTGACAGTTAAAAATACGTACTTCCGTCGCACTATACCACGCGCACACACACACACACGCACACACACACGTTTGTGTTCATACTCCCACTTCCCCAAGCAACAGCATACAGAATGTTCTGGCTGGTTGTATGATTGTTTTACTGCTCAGTCATGGACTTTTATTGGAAAATCCTGGCTTGGGTGTTTTTCTTTTTCTTCGTTGCTCTTCAGTCTTCTTTTATTCTTAGTGATTCTTCCACAGTATTTCCTTATCCAAGGTCAATCTGGCAAAAGGATTTAATTGTGTATCTGTCTGTGTGTGTGCGTTTTGGAAATAAGCTACAGATGTTTCCTCTCCACTCTGGATATTGGGGGTGGGGGCAGCTTCCTGTTAAAAGTCGGGAGGGGGTGATAACTGAAAAAGACTATGTGTATGCTCAGCTCTCTCATAACAGGAAGTTCCTCTCCTAGCATTACCATGATGCCTTAGTGGTCATGAGGGGCTGGCTATGAACATGTGTCAGTGTGAGACTCATTCAGAGCAAGCATCAAGTCCTGTTTGTGTAGTTACGTAAAGGTACAAAGAGACTAAATGCAGTTGAAATGCCGATATAATCTGACTACGCGCTTTGCTCATTTAATCAGTAATAGACATCAGTGTAGGCAGACAGGCAAGTTTCTGTTGTCTATGGCTGCGCTGATGATGTAATTGTTCATTTCTCTCCACAGTTCCCTACTCTGCTGAACGGACCTCTACCTGTGCATCTCCCCAACCTGGACTCTTCATCCTCCTCTTCCTCACTTCTCCTCTCATCTAGTACTCCAAAATCCTGATTCCAAACCCTTTTCTTAAAAAAAAAAAAAAAAAACCCAACACATTAATACTTGCTAAAAAAGTCATGGTTGCACTACACCTCCTTGTGGTTATACTTACCACAAAAATGACCACATCCAACATTTTAAGGAAAACAGATTACTTTTTAAAAAAGAAAACATTTCTAGGCCGAAACTCGGGCTGTACACCAATCTGCTCATGTGGTAGGTATTATCGTACCAAAGAAAGCAAAATGGCACCAGTGAGCTGTTGGAAAATCTCAGCCTTAGAATATATATCATCCAAATCAAGAGTGTTTTTTTTTAATAAAGTCAAATTTTCAAATGAGACACCCATAGAGCAGTGCTGGAACATAATAGTACATACAATCTTCCTCTACGTATTACCCCCCCACATTTGGCAAGGACCACAGATAACATTGAGTTCCAGACAACACACTCCTACCAGAGTGATAGATTTTTCTCCCAACTGTACTCATTGCAGATTCCCACCCACAAGCTACTTCTGCTGGGTGCTATGATGCTTCCGCCATCATATTTTTTTCAATTTCTGCAAATGTAACGTCAGGGCAGCTGAAAGCATTTGGAGGAGAGCACCATCTGACCAATCCTGTATATACACGAGCGAAGAAGTGCCCGTGTCATTCTGAATGACCGGGAGCCATGCCATCCTGCTCACCCAGAGAGCAAAGCCAAGCACTCCCAGTCATGGATGGCTGTGGAAGCATTGGGATTTGAATTCACGATCATCCGGCGACAACATTTAGCGCCTCCAACGTTGGTGCTTTTATCAGAATGTTCATGTCTCTCAGTTCAGTGAAGCTCCTACTGCAAAGCTGAGAACATACTTATTACAACCCATATTAGAGAGATCTTCTTAACAGGTTTTTTTTCTCCATTTGGTTTCCATTGTGTTTTTGTAATTATCATCTGAGGCTGTGAATCAGGTTTTCTGTTTAATTTGTCTGATATTGTATATTATTGTATGCACTGTGCTTTAAACTACCGGCTGTGCCTTTTTTCTGTGTAAGAATGTGTATATGTATTATTTTCCTGCTTTTAAGAAATTCAGACAAAATGTTTTGTAATAGACGAATTCCATCACCATATCGGAAAGAAAAGCATTGTAATAGCTTTATTTTTTTCATTATGGAATTGAAAAAAAATGTATTCTCATATTAATTTTATATTTTTTGCTTTCTAAGAGACAAAGAAATGTGCCTGTTTTCAATAAAAGGAAAGCATTGAATGCTGTGCAATGGCCTGTTCTGAAATTTGTGTTCAAAATCTTTCACTGAAACAAAAAAAAAAGAACCCTTTAGACAGACAAGAAGAGACAAAAGAAAGGATTCCGTAGGAAACAGACCTTGTTTACTTCACTGATCAAGAGAAATAAATATCTTCAGTAGAAAGAGTTAAATGGTCAATTCAGCTGACGTTCACCCGAGAGCGTCAAGTGTTCCACAGAGGCGAGGTTTACACCAGGCGTTCCACGCATCTATACACATACACACGCTTCTCCAGTCACAATCAACTGCAAAATTACAATATTAATCAACAGATGTCAGTTCAAAAACAACAATCTGTTTAATCTAAAACCTCGGTTTCAACTCTTTTCTTCATTTGTACAAATATCCAGGGGGTGGGTGTGTGGTATTGGTCCGATGCAGCCATCTTTTTGTTCCTGTGTTTTTCAGTTGGTTTTTTTGCTAAATAAACAAATTTTAAGCGTGAATTTGAGGCAGTTGGACCCCAACATGCCACACTGTTATTCTATTATTCCCAGACAAATCAAAATGTAACTCAAAAAAAAAAAAATCTCTTAATACTGTTAATGAAACTAATGCATCTTCAGAAAACTTACTAGCTTGGTGCAACAAGCAAGATGAACTCACTGATCTCTTACACACACACACACACACACACACACACACACTCCTTTCTTACATGTACACAAATGCTACAGAGATCTGCCATGAGTCATTTTTGTACAATCTCTGATGATGCATTAGAATAAGTTGCTCTCAAAGGGGGTGGAAAAAAAAACAACTCATACAATCACTTCAGTCCAGGCAGAAAGTTTTCACTGAGCAAAAGGATAAGTAGAATGACAGTAAAGGAGAATATTTGCTCAAAAAGTAAAGTGTGGAAGATCTTCAGTCATTTCTGTAAAGATCACGTGATTACTGCCGGTCCAGTGGTTTTGATCCCCCTCTCACAGCTTGGTCCTTCACCCCCTCCACATCACGACGTGCTTCACAATGCTGACTGAATGTGGCGATGGTTACAAATGCTTCAACTGTATGTAAAAGCGCTCTCTCACCAGGCTGAACACCAGTGAGTTCGTCTCCCTGAACGAGCTACACACTTGCTGCATCCACGGCTCAATGGCCGAGAGGAGGAGGGTCTTCTCCAGGCTCTGGGTGATTCGAAATGTCAAAGTGAGCTTTGGAGATTGGAATGAGAGTGAGGAGTTTTTGAACAGCTTCTACAAAGTGTGTAGGGACTATTATTCTACATAATAATCATGCCAAACAGAAGAAAAAAAAAAGATGCAATTCAAAATGTGGTCAATGACAAACATCTGCAATGTGAACATTAACATAATTCCAATAACTATTTAAAAAAAAAAAAAAAAAAAAAAACAACAACTCTGACAGCAGTACTGATGTGTCCGCAACCAGGAAGGCTGTCCGAGACTAGAGAAGGTTACAAGGAAACAGTAGTTGATTAGCAGCAAAAAAAGCCCAATGACCTTTTCAATAAATACACACACATACACACATATATACACGCTCCCCTCTCAGTCTAATCTCCAATGTGCTGCCTTGAGGAAGCGGACATGGGGCAGGGGTGTCGTCGTTTTGTCACTAGGACTGGCTGCATGCTGGACATGGGAGAATGGGAGAGTTGGACTGGTCAGTCCTCGTCACCCACTGTTCACCCTCACACACGCACACACTGACTAAAGAGGGTAGGGAGGATAGTCTGTTAATCTGTACAATACAGTTGCTGAGCAAACACCATCATCCTGATCCACTGTGGGCGCTTATGTGTGTGTTTTCGTGTACGTGTGTGCTTGTGCGAGTGTGTTCATCAGAGCCAGTGTTTAGAACAGCATACTCTGTCTTCTGTTTTTGCTGTTTCCTGCAGGGACAGAGAAATGAGTCAGCTGACTTGCTCCATCTCGAAATAGAAAAAAAATAATAATCTGCCTCAAAGCCCATACACTAGTTCTTAGTATTCAGAAATTAAAACCTGCGCCACTACTCCCCCTTCTGGACAAACAAATACACTGCATCACATCAGCTCTGACTGTGATGGTAATCATTAGCCGATTTTCCCTTTACATTATACACATTATGCAAGTGAGAGAAAGACAAAAAAAACTGTCAAAATATTTGCCAGTCTCCACAATTAATTACACCCAAATAGTACAGTACTGATGCAGCTGGAACTCAAAACTACAAGAATCTTTTCATAAGTTCTCCATCAAATATTGAGTTCAAGGTATTTTCAGCCATTAAACAAAAAAAGGTTTTAGTCTCATCCTCAGTCCGACTCACCGCTATCTCGTGTGGCCTCAGACAAATTTTTTAGTTCGTTTTAAAAGATGCAGATGATCAAAACTCAAAAAAGTAGTCAAAACCTATGTCTTATTTGATACTTATCATCTCTAATCACAGTAAACTTTGTCAAAACATATTGAATATAGTTTCATACAGATTATCAAAAAATTTATATACACACACATCTACACACACATTTCTATTTATTTATTTATTTATTTAATCATAATTAGCCATTTCGGTCACGTCAAGTATTTTTGAACAAATTCTCCTGCAAGGAAACTGGCCTGTAGATATAGGGACAAGCACACACATGCAAACACACACCTGTCTCGGGGTACGAGGCATTCCGGTAGCCAGGGTCTCGCTGTAGTTGCACCTCTTTCAGTGTAAATATAGATATACCTGCAGTATCAGAACACAATGCTTACAATACAATAAACTAATTATTTATATCTCTATATCTCTATATCTATATCTCTCTCTCTCTCTCTCTCTCTCTCTCTCTCTCTCTCTCTCT
>JAOUWY010000027.1:12342139-12353970 GCA_025728095.1 Prietella phreatophila
CACACACACACACACACACACACACACACACACACACACACACACACACACACACACACACACACACACACAGTGTTGGATACATTTCTATTAATAAAATCTGTCATTTTTCAGGACGTGTGCAGTTCCTACTTTCTAAAGGCATTTTGGGACACAGGAATTAGAAGATTTTATATGACAGTGTTACGGAGAAATGTTAATATTTTATTACCATGTTATATACATTAATGGATTTACACAAAAATAGACAAAAAAGCTAAAGTCAAAATGGCGTAGCTACTTTAGAGCCGTCAGAGAGAACAGTATGATAGCATGCTTGTGATTTATTTGTGACACTGCCTCAATAAACCTTTCCTCTTCACTGGAAAATACTTTTGTTTTCAAACAAGGTTTTGAGCAACGTCATGTAACTTTTTATATGAACTTAAAGCAACTTGAAAAGCAGGTAACACATCCCAACATTCCAAATACATATCATGCATTCAAAATAAATGAATTTCACTCAAGTTCATTCCTGATTAAGATGTGTGATTTAATCCAGCACTCAGCAAGTAAAAACTGAGGAAAATAAGTTGGCCCTGTTCAAAATGTCAGCCAGCTACTCTTTTAACAGTCAAAAGAGCAGGCACACATGCCACAAAACCCGTGTGTGGTTGATGGAGACCGTATTTGGCCTCATTTGAACGCGTTACTGTGCTTCAGCCTACTGCTAACTGCAGTAATTTGGGTCAAAACAGGACAAAAATAAAGCACCATAAAGCACTCTCACAACTAAACTCCGTTGCTGGCCAGCATTTGGTGAAATCGCTTAACGGCATAACCGTTATAACTGGCTGTTGTGTTTTGTAGTCATTAAGTTACTTTATTAATTTAAATTTTGACTTTTTTTTGAAGGTTTCTAATCTCTAATTACTAATCTCAGTAAAATGTTAATGATGAAAGGACTCAGAGAATAAGCTCCTACCCATTTATTTGCTCCTACCCATGTATTTGCACTTCATGTAGTCTTGCGTACTGTTCCGTGTTGCACCGTGGTCGTAAAGAAACGGCATTTCGTTCCAACTTATAAAAGCTAGATAGAATGGCAATAAAAACCCACTTGACTTGACTTATATTACTAAAGTTCACTTAGGTTACTACCTGCATCGCTGGTCTATGTTTGCCAGGTCAACATAATTTTTGGTTACCTTCCAACTTCATAAGATCACTGTTTGTTTTTAGAGCGGGTAAACACCACCTCCTGCACATAATGCCTGGCAGAAAAATGTCTGTGTCCATCGTAATGTCTCGATTTAAAGTGTGCATTTCATCATGAAGACTACAGGTTGCCCAATTTAACTCCCGTGAGAGGGTGTGTGCATGTGTGTGAGAGTACATACCCAGTAGCCTGAAGATAAGATGTAGTTCATCCTCCACTGTAGAGCCTGGGAAGAGTGGCCGACCAGCAGCCATCTCATAGAATATACATCCAACCCCCCTATACACACACAGACAAGAAACATCACACACTCATGAGTTACTCAGACTTTCCAAGTCTTTTATATATATATTTTTTTTTTAAGGTTTTTCCCCCTTCGTACAAATTAACAGAAATTCTGAACTACCTTTTTAATTTGTCATGGCTCCAATAATACCAGGTTCCAACTTTGTTTTTACAACACAAATTCAGCATGAACAAACATTTATTTTCCTATTTTATCACACCAGATGCTGAGCTCGAAGATTTGTATCATGTCTACAACATCCTTACTTGCTTGTTATTTGATTTTCAGCATATCTTAATTAACAGCTGACTCAAATTAAAATCCCTTTAATTTGTACACAGTGTGGATGTTTACAAAATGCAAGAAATCACTGGTGTGCCTTTTGGTAAGTAATTTCATGCAGCCAATAAAAGATATTTAATAAGTCCATATGAATCAGTTGTTATAGTAGAAATTAATCAATAAAATAAAATTATTACATTAATATAAACCTGTGATTTGCCTTGTATCTAGCAATACTCTCAGAGCCAAATTCAACACCAATGTGATCTAACTTTGCAAAGTAAAACTGCAATTTATCATCCCAAGATACATACATACAGTATGACTGCATATAATATATTATATAACGATAATGCAAAGCTTCTGCATAGATGTATACAGACACACTCACCACATGTCAATCTGCGTGGAGTATTCAGAAGATCCGAGCAGCACATCAGAAGGTCTGTACCACAGAGTTACCACTTCATTTGAGTAGGTCTTAGTGGGGACAGATTTGGCCCGGGCCAGACCTACAACGCACACAAATACAACAACCACCGCGACCAAAAACTGGTCCCCAATATCCATAGGAAAACACTTGTACTCTTGTATGCAAGAATGCCACGTACCAAAGTCTGCCAGCTTGAGCTCCCCTCTCTCGTTGATGAGGAGGTTCTGTGGCTTCAGGTCCCTGTGCAGAACTTTACGTCTGTGGCAGTATGCCAGTCCACGCAAGATCTGAAACAAGAAAATCTAAAAAACAAAACATAAACCAAAGCTTGCTTACATGTTTTTTGAACCACCAAAACCACCTTTAAAACACAAAACCCAAAAAAACGTCATAAAGACTTCATAACAAAGGTCCACTACTTATATTGACAGGTATACAAAGGGCCTTATTTTAACCATATTCAGTAATGTGGTGTTGAGAATCATCATAGAGAGAAAACATTTATTGCTACCTGCAGTACTCTAGAAACCACACGGTTACTATTTGTGTGGTGCATAGGCAGGTTTTTAGCTTTTTTGTGAGAAACATAATATATTGACCCCATAATAGTAAGAATATGACACTTCATAGAAGGTAAGTTCTAAGGTCTCTTTAAAGAAATGTTTTCAATGCTCTAAAACAAATAATGCAGCTTTTATATGTACACCTGTATCTGTGTGTAGGGGCTTGTACCTTAACATTGTGCATGCTCATGATGTTCCCACAGTCATCCATGTACTGCTTAAGATCCTTATCCTGAGGAAAATAATGGCATTTGTAAAACAAGGAAAACTCAACAGGGCAACATGCTTGGAAAGATCTAGACTGGAGGGTTAATCATCTCTCTTACCAGGTATTCAAAGACAAGTGTGAGGGATTTTTCTGTGTGGACGATGTCATGAAGTGTAACAATGTTGGCATGCTTCAGGTCCTTCAGTAATGATACTGAGCCAGAAGGAAACAAAAAATTCATTCATTTATCAGCTCTATACAGAATGTGTGTTAATAATGAGCCGTAAACTATCAGGCCCAGAATAATTTCACGGAAAGAGCCTCGTGCGGATTTGTTTATATTATTACAGCCTTCAAGTGTATGCTATTGCCTTACTCAACACAGAGTGCACGAACAACAGCTGATAAGCTCAGGAATGACTACTGAACGATTGTACAGCATGCTTGGCTGATACACATAGTGAAGAAGTGTGTATGTGCTTATAATAGTCTTGTCTTTTCTCTTTTTTGGCAAACACTATAATAACCTAAGACCTAGACATGAAGAACATGATACATTAATGTAAGGGTAAAACCTTCATAATGAGGACACAATGTGATGGATGTTGTGCAGTATACCAGCTATGGTGCTCTAGTTTTTAACTCCAGAACTAGCTCAAAGTCAGTAATGTGGATGTTGACATAAGGGACATATTTAAATCAGTTAATTTTAAAAGATTGAGAGGTACTGTTCAATATATACGCCAACTGCTTAGGTAGTGGGTTCATGTGCATCATGGTTTAAAGCAGATAAGAACAAGATGGACAAGATTGTTTAAAATTGTGAACACTATCTCTGACAACGGTTGTATTAAATAAGTTGTTCATTAAGAAATTTAAAAAATTGTTAGAAAATGGCTGCAGATTATAAAATAAAAAACAGCTTTCATGGTCACTAATAATTTTCAGATTTTTGTATGGGTAAATCCCTACCAATAAATCAATACATTTTAAGGAAAAACAAGGGTTTCTTTACCCTCTCTAATGGCTGTGCAAGGTGCCCCTTCCTCATGTTCTAACCGGATCTCCTTCAAAGCTACTAAGTTGTCCGTCAATTTGCTCCGGCCTTTGAAAACTGTGGCATATGTTCCCTAAAGCAATCACATTGAGTAAGAACAGTTGCTTAAAACCTCAGGTAAGACCACAGGTATTATCACACATCAAATAAATACCTAAAAAAAAGTAAGGTTTCATAGATATTTAGTTAAAAAACATTAACATGTTTTCAAACATGTTTATAAATGCAGCAGTGAGATACAAAGTCTAAGTCATTCATATCAGTCTCTTACCTCTCCAAGCTTGTCCAGTTTGATGTAAGTCTCCAGTTTTCCAAAGCCAATTTCTGACTAAAAATAGAGAGAAAGTCATATTAATAAGCTGTAGCTGTTGTATAATGGGCTTGCACATGCTGAGCAGACGTTATCACACAGACACGTGTTTATAGTGTGTTTAATGGCCCTGGTATCAGCAGCCAAATTCACTTCACTGACAAGGGAATTAATCCTACTCAAAACAAACGCACAAGTCTCCAGTCAACGAAAGAACACCAGGGGGCGCCATAAGAAACAAAAACAAGAAATGTCACACTTCGTTTTTGTTCCCCCACATTCACATACACTGTGGGAACGACAGGCCAGATAATGGGCAAGAACAATGGATGCCAAGAAAACGCAGTCACCGGGGTGAGGGAATCTTTCACATGCAAACCCTGCTAGGTACACAAAGGACACACAGAGAGAGAGAAAGAGGGAGAGAGGGAGAGAGAGAGAGAGAGAAAACATGTGTGTATATGGGCTTAGGGACTAGGCTGCCTAGAACATGCTGATCACTTTCACCCTGGTGTTAACTCTCTCCATGCACAGTGGTAGGACTCTGAATGAAATTAAAACAGAGTGTAATTATTGAACACATTCATCAAAAACTATACGGAACTGATACAGCCAAAACTCATGCGTGGTTTAACAGATCATGCTAATTTGACATTTGTGTTGCTTCCACTTATGATAACTGTACAAATGCACAATTGCTAAGATGATGTAACTTGGCTTTGGTTTTTTTCCCCCTTTTTTTACTTTCCCTCCTAATAGTTTTGCATATTATCATCATCATCATCATGTGGCACTTCTTGGACAAAAAAAAAAATCAGTCGCCTTCATTTTGTAGTCCTGCATTACAAAGCTTGTGAAGAGCACACCAGGACGTCTGACTATTAATGAGCCTGCAGTAAGCATTAGGGATATAAAATGGCACAAAAATTCAGGTTGGAAGAGTTTTTGTGAGAAGATACCAAGTAGTTAAACAGAGCTTTCCTGTTCCTGTGTAGGCAAGTTATCTATTATGAATATTATATTTAAAAATACATGATTGATTCACTCACAAAAACCGTCTATCATAATATTGTGGCATACGTGAATATAAAAGTGGAGCGTTATACTGACTGTACAAGGCCTTATATTTAATTTAACCAACCTGTGAGATTGTCGGATTGTGGAGTACAGTAGATGGACAAAGTGGTATGACTCATAGCGACTTTATTTATATATTTTAAAGAGGTTCTTACAATACATCCAATATTTCATAACTGCACAAAATGTTTTATCTTAATTGACTGAATACAGTGAGTAGAAGCAATGAAACACCAAAAAGAGAGCAATGAAAACACCAAAAGGAACCACAAGGAAGTATTCTTAACCTGCTTCTCATGTCAACCTAATTCCATACTAATATGACTAGACCTACCAATATATTTAACCTATACTCTGAGCTTAAGTAATCTTTTTCAGTCTAATGAATTGATTCAGCTGCAGTTTGCTGTATATAATTGAGAACACTTGGCTTTAGGTATCGGCTGGTATTAGCACAATTTCAGACATGCATTTTCAGCTCAGACCCATCACATACTCCTGAAAATAATTTCATGCAGTGGTTGCCAAAAATATATGTGGTCTAACAGACCAGGCACTGTGAGGCTGGTAGTTAATCATGTGAAAACTAAGACCCTGTTGTGCAGGTTGGATTATATGTAGGGGAGTCACCATGGAGGGCATCAACAACACCAGGAGACTCAAGTGATGTCACATATTACTGAATGCATGACGCATGGCTGTGTCACTGTCTCCACTTAAAACCACTCTAAAGGTGGCATGCCACATCACATAGCCCTTGTGTTAAACAGGAGACTTGTTCTGGCAGATACCCCAGAGTGTAGGATGCAAGTTGCTATGCAACGTATGGCGCTTTCTGTGCCGTGTTCGATTACAAGGAGTGAATTATATACCAGCTAAAACACATCAATGCAAATCATTAAAATGCAGAAACACGTGTGCCAATTGTAATATTTGTTTCTTGTTCGTTTGTTTCTTGTTTTATTCAAAATTGTGCTTATGCATGTAGATATGGACAAAAATTGGCCCTCGTACAAAATATACAAACAGCACAAAATGAGTCAAAGGAAAACCTTCATTTTTTTATATTTGCCATTGTTCATTGCAAATGGGTGTCAAAACGGGCATTGTTTTGATTTCATTCAGTTTTGTTCAATTAAAGTGCTCCAGTGCTTAAAGAGTGGTGGGATTACTGGGGGGGCAGGGGATTCAATTCTAATTTGTGTCACACTTGTAAGGTTTCCATTTGACTCACCTTCATAAAAAATGCCACATCTCCATCCTTACTCTCACATGCTTGGCACAAAGAGCATTTTAAAATATTTTGCCCCATCTAGCAGAAAAGGAATCGCTTTCATATAATAAAGCCTTTAATGAGGTCCAGTGAGCTTTTAAATGAAATCAAAACCACAGAACAGCAGCATTAGCCCACACTGTATGGTAGCAAATACAGTTTAGACAGGAATGATGAGGAATCTGCATGTCTCTCAGGAACTCAGAGTAGTGTTTGTGTAGATGTTATGTTATAGTATGGGTTTAATTGTGGCAATCAATTCACTGTGTCGTGATGCAATTATAACGGAAATGCAATTTTTATTGCTCTTGATTATGCATTTTGAAAAAAATTTTTTAGCCACTTGCTGCTTTTTCATTAGACATGTTTGGTACTGTGGACCTTTCAATAAAAATGCATTTAAGGCCCAATCTTGCGTAAAAATCCAACTATGGCGCAAAATCTGAATGCACTAAGGATCAGTTATTTTTCTACTTGTAATTCAAGACAAGGAATTCAGAATACAGTAACATGCATATCACTCACCAGTGAGGCCCTGCGTGATCGGCGGCTGAGCGGCTGGTCGAAGGGGGGGCTGCTCAGCTGCAGTTTCTCCAGATAACCATCAGGAATCCGAATATCAGCAGGTAGAGACAGGCGCTTATTCACATCCTAAGAACGCGAACACATATGCACATTTGTCTGTACTTGGAGTAACATCCATTGCTATAAATATATTCTTTAATTCTCTTTCTGCCCTAACACATGAGGAAAGTTTTTGCCAAAACACCCATAACTGTGCAGTTACACAATCTAAACAGTAGAAACTAGTTGTACTACAACTTACACATACAGCATTAACACCTGAAAACCAACTCATCACTGAAACCAGCATTAAGACTTAACAATGGCATAAATCTGCTGGCAAAAATTTTTAATGACTCAATTACGTTAATTTTATGATCATGCCAAACTGGACCTAGGTTTACATTTTATTGAAATCAGGTAGAACCTAAAATCAAATCTCGTTTTGCTGCATGAAAAGTCCGGGCCTTTCAACGGAAACGTCTAAAAACACACCAAAAATACTTGCACTGCAAGCCTTTAAATTCTTTAAGACCCTTGCACCACAAAAACATTGCCCTTGTTAAGGAATGAACACGGAGTGATGCAGAATGATGAAACAGGAAAGAGAACAACAACATGAGAAATTGGGCGTGGGGCATGACAATGATTTGGTGCAATGAAGCAGAAAATAAAAAGAGTAAAACCGGAGAAATCCCTCCACCTACCCAACGCTAAAAATAAGACATTCAGCTGACACATCTCCACTCCATCTGTGGTTATTCAGGGTAATAATGTTCATGCCCGTATAACGCGCATGTGAGCTGCTTCTACCTGCTTGGATCTCTGCAATCAGTTACCAGAAGTATGTCTAGTACAAAGAAAGTAGTCTGTACACTTCAGTAAGAGGGCTTAAGTTTGGTGTGTTTGTTTATTTAACGAAAAGATAAGAACTTAAGGTTCTTGTCGGCTAAATAATTATGAAACTCATAAAAGAATGTGATGATTACTCAGAAAAACCAGGCCTATCCACTATGGAGTTTTCATGCACTATTACAAGTAGACTTTATGCATGCAGACTAATATATTAGCAGTATACTAAGACCAATACACTAGACTCCTGTTAGGTGTTTGTTTATTTCAATGCTTACAATCTTCTCAGTCATATATCAAAATGTCTCTTGCTTCAATGTTACATTGTATTACATATGGCAGTAAAGAAAGAGTAGGCTATGGAAGAACAACAAAGATGACCTACTTTTTCAGTCCAAATTTCCTATCCCTTGATATTGTTATAGGCTTAATGCCAAGTGCTAGTCTTTAAACACAGTGCCGTAGGCGCTACTGAAAATCCCAATCTCAGATTAAAAAAATATATACGGCAACCTCAGAGGCGAGATCTACAGACGAGTGATTTGATTAACTTAAATGGGGTGCACCAGAAAATCAACTTAAGCACGAGTAACCAGATTCTGAATACGAGAAATTTTCTCCCATGTAAATTTTGATCTAACCTTTGGACTTATGCTTCCAACTCTACTTGCTTGCATTGTTTGACCAGACATAAGCAAAACCATCCCTCATATACATAAAAGGAGGAATATCTTACCTCCATGGATATGCGTCGATGTGTCCTGTTGCGGAGACACACTCCAGTGGGTGACTGAATCTCATCTGAAGATGTCCCTGATGCCTGATCACTCTCACCATCGGATCCCATCTTTAAGTTCTCGTGGACTATATCTGTATATACAGAGAAAAATACAAATCAGTATTGGGAAATAAATGCATGCTGTAATCTCCTCTAACCTGCAGTATCGTCAAGCCAAGAGATGTAGGACTGTCAAGATTCTATAAACGTTTCAGTGTAGTATACATTGTAGTACAGTACATATGGAGCTTTATGATTTTAATGTCTGCACAAGCTAATTTTGCATGGAATTTTGGGTTTGTATCTGGCAGCCTTTGATGGCACCGATTTGAACAACAGAGCCAGCATGTGCTTTCATTCCCTACTCTCACCATTTCAGGAGAAGACCTCATTTACTCTCTATTACCAGTTCAAAACACTATGAAATATTGCCTGTATATACGTACACTCACAGTTGCGACTGAATAACCATTCAATTTTTGCAATTTCTGTTACTCTTATGTCTCAAATAACTACATTTATTGTGATGCAGTGCCAGTCATATAGTGCAAGTCATACATTCAAAGCACAAAGCACCACTTGTTCATAAGGGCATTATCGCAGGAAGCATTTCAGAGGAAGGATAAAATGTGTATAGTTTCATGCAGATGATCTAGTGCTAGTGTGTGTGTGTGGTGTTTATTCATATCCTCAGTCCCGCTCTCTTACATAAAAGCATGATGCTGCTTATTGGTGCTGACCAAACGGTTACATTCTGATATAATCAGGGTTTTAAAAATCTCTCAACTCTGCATATCTCTCTCTCACACACACACACACACACACACCAGACAGAAGGGATTAGGGAAAGGCCAACTTGCTCAACCTGCTGTGGGTTTTGTTGTGTGTGGGAGGTTGTGATATTAAGTTGAATGAGAAGTTGCAGTGCTGTCGAGGAGGCAAGGTCAGACTGGTGGAGCGAGGGTGTGTCTGCTGTGATCCTGAGCGGCACTTTTATGGAGGACTTTTTCTCTAGAGAAAATAGCGTCTCAAGCTTTTATCCGACGGATGGCGTAAAAGAGCACATAACCTCAGGGGCAACCATTACAGCATCCAGCTGCCCTTGCCTCATCTTCTATTACCCCCAGAGGGGAAGGGAGGAAACTGGTGCAGAGAGGAGAGGAGATGAGAGGACAGGAGCCCAGCATGATAAGCCAGCTGTTTCACTGAGAGCACACAGTAATGGGTGAAGCCAATTAGAAGTGAGAAAAGGGAGACAGGGCATATGTGTGTGTGCGCACCTCACACTTACACACAGGGTTTTATTTGGTACTGAATATGCCTTTTTGTCATAAGGGGGCATAAACGGTAAACAGAGGAGATGAGTACAGGCAAATGATGGACTTTTTTTAATCATGACAAATTGTATAAAAAAATAATAATAATTTTTTAAAAATTTACATTTTTTTTGCCACATCCAGTACACTCTTGGGTCCATTGTACACACAGTGTTTGAAACTCCTGGCCTATTTTTTCCTCCTAACTCTGTATCTAGCTTGTATCAGTTGTCGAACATTGCGGACCATCTCGCATTACACATTTTTATTTGTAAAAATCAAACACATTTGGATTTGGAGGCCTCAGTCCAATCCGATGTAAGGTTAGAGGGCTTCAAATGAACTTGCTTAGCCTCTCACACCATCAAATTATCAAAACTGGAAGGAAAAAGAAAAAAGAAAAAAAAAAAAAAAAAGAAAAAAACCCCACAACCACCCTACAACCGAGTTTCTGATTGATGTCCGAGCTGGAAATTCACTTACGATTCTAAAAAATATGTTGCAAAGAAATAATAGAAAATTTAAATGAGCTAAAAGTTCTGTGTATACACTCAGATTTACTCACACATGCTGTAATTACAGTGGCTGGTCAAGTATAGCTTGGCAATTGAAACTAAGCACGGCACCTTTGACAAGCTTTCAGAAGCTTGGTCTAGATTATTTCACAATACTCTAGACCAAGTACTTTATTTATTGTGAATAAAGTACTTGTAATTGAGTGAGCCAATATGCCAAACATTTGGAGGGAGAAGTAAAATTTAAATATTTATAATAACTATAAAACTAATAGTTCATGAGGACACAATGATCTAGCAAGGCTGGGCAGAAATGCTTTACTTCTTTATTTTATCAATTGATTAAACCTGCGGTATGTAGCTAAAACAACAAAGATATTAGATTACTATAAAGCCACAGGGATATAAATGGAGAATGGACAATTATGAAAGAATAATCATGGTAGGGCATATACATGTACGTAGAGTCATAGAAACACAGCCTTAAAAGACCAATGCTGTGTTGTTTTTTATACACACACACACACACACACACACACACACCTCCATTTTATCTACCGTAATTTTCGGACTATTGAGCGCACCTGAATATAAGCAGCACCCACTAATTTTAAAAAGAAAAAAAATACATATATAGGCCGCACTTGTCTATAAGCCACAAGTGTCCATGTTGTAACATGAGATATTTACACAAAGATTTTTTTAACTTTTAATTAAATATGTACCGTAAATGCTTTTTTCCGAACTATACCTGTAATATGGCTGGTTAAAAAAATTAAAAATGCAGTTGCCTACTAGGAAAATTCATTGATGACTATCTCATCTTCCTCCTGCGCACTAAAACCACTGAAGTCGTTTTCTTCAGTGTCGGAATTACCGGTACTTTGTCACACACTTCCTCAGTCTCTCTTCTCTTCTGTCGTCTTTTAACATTGAGTCAGTTTCCTCACGTTGCTATCTCCACCGTCTCACCATCGATTCACTGATGCCAAGCTTACGTGCAGCAACTCAATTTCCTTCTTTGACAGCCAGATCGATCGACTAACTTGAAAGCGGCATCATATGCATTTCTTTTTAGTGTGAGTGCGTTTGATTTAATTCGAACAGTTTCATTGGTCC